>JAFFST010047312.1:10808-22707 GCA_022414735.1 Noturus placidus | reverse complement strand
CCGTGTTCCATCTCGTAGGTCGAAAATCTCGTAGGTGGAGCTGCTCGTAGGTAGAGGTACCACTGTACAGAGTAGATTTATAGAAGTGAGGACACGAACGGAAAGGGGGAAACATCAAACCTAGATCAGTAATCCCAGCAAACGTCATCCCTGTACATAATCGTTCCCGATAACTAGCTAGCTTCTCAAAGGTTCATCGTCGCTTGCTCGGCGCAGACTATTGTTGTCTTGGACCTCTCCACAACCCCCCTCTATATCAGTCTGGCTTAAAGATCTAATGTTCTTTTTGAAGCTGGAAAAAATCAAGTATAACATCAGAGGTAGCGGAGACTCATTTTTGGGAAAATGGCAACAGTTTATTACCTACTTCAAGGATGTACGCCCCCTGGAGGTAGATTAAGGAGAGGTGGACGGTCATTACTATCCATTTAACCCCCCCCCCTTTATTTATTTATTTATTTATTTATTTATTTATTTTAATATTCTGTATGAATTTATGAAAATAATAATATATGAATAATAAATGAATCTTATGTAAACATTCCTGGGAGGGGTGGGAGGGGCTGTTATTGGGTTAAAAAAACAAAATATTGATTCAGTATTGATATATTTTGTTGTACTCTGAAAAGTGTATAAGAATCAATAAAAAAAAGATAAAAAAAAAAAGGTTCATCGAGTGGACGAGCACAACAGCAAGCCAGTTTTATTCTTCTCTTCTATAGTTATTGTATCAGGAATGAATTATACGGGATGTGTAAATACTGGGTTACTTCACAGGAAACCAGAGTAAACTTTCAGCCCATGGATTTTAGTCTGTACACATAAAGACATTGGAATAATACCGTCCTTATAGCAGTTATTACTGATCTATAATGTTTCTCATTTATTTTATGTAAGCAGTATTTTGGTGTCTCACATGGAGTATATTCCCAGCCATGTAAATAACATTTATCTCCAAGGTATTATTAATAAACAAGAAAGAATTGCTAATCACTTTAATAGCATTATGAAATGTATTCTGGTTAATGGTCAGTGCGTGTGTGCGCGTGTGTGGCTAAGTGGGCGCTGTGTCTGTCGGTAGAGCGGGTTGTCCACTAATCCACTAATCGTAGGGTTGGTGGTTGGAATCCCGGCCCGGGTGATCCCATGCCGAAGTGTCCTTGGGCAAGACACTGAACCCTAAGTTGCCCCCGATGGCAAGCTAACACCTTGCATGCAGCTCTGCTACCATTGGTGTGTGAGTGTGTCTCATTAGTAAGTCGCTTTGGATAAAAGCGTCCGCTAAATGAATAAATGTAAATGTGTGCGCGTGCGTGCGTGTGTGCGCGCGCGTATGTACTATAATTGCTATTATTATTTTAGGTAAATGATTGATCAGCACATGACGTCTGTGTTCTTCTTGTGTTGTAGACTTTACCCAACTCAGTGCCTGCCTCAGCAAGCGAGCCACCTTCTGACAATGAGAAGAACATTAAGAAGGTAAACTTCTAAACACTGCTGAACGTACAACACTCAGAAAGGCCGTTATTCATTACTCCTGGTTTGAACACCTTTATGAACATGAAGGAGTGTATTTGAACAGGGGAAGTTTTAATATCAATACTGTACAACTAGATAGGGTCATACAGAATACCTGAGCTAGTTTACTCAACTCCCAACTTGGCACGGAGATGCTAGATGGCGATGGTAGTGGACAGATGCCTCTTCTAGAGTAAATCTGAGGTTTCCTTCAATTTGAACACTCCGGATTGTGAAACTCTGGCTAATAGCATAGCATAACCAGAGTAGTTGGGGGAAGGGGCGGGGTCAGGATGGCAGAAGGACATTTAATCTCTACACATGCATATAATCTCTTTTTCTGTTTCTTATTTTCTTTATTTGCGCCCCTCCTTCTGTCCGTCCGTGAACCCAGTATAATATAACTGTCTCGTAAAGGCCACTTTTCCGTCTGTCAGTCATGTTTTGATTTCTATCTTCAGTTTTTTTTATATTCATGTAAGTGTACTCTCTCTCTCTCTCTCTCTCTCTCTCTCTCTCTCTGTCTGTCTGTCGCTCTGTCACTCTCTCATTCTGTTTAGGAGGAGGAGTCTGGGTCTGGTCCCGTTTCCGATTATGTCACTCCATCCTGGTCTCTCTCTCCTAAATCCTCTCAGCTCTCTCACTCGGAGCTCAGCGATTCGGACGATGCAGAGCTGCGCAGCCGGACGCCCCGTCGCCGCAAAAAGCATCGCAAACTGTCCTCTTCGAATGCAGCTAATGCTAACTCCAACGACTCTAAGAGGAAACCACCTCATCCCCCGCCTCACCGGCCACCGGGCCGACCTCCGACGCAGCCTCTACCCCACTCCCTGCCCTTGTGTCCCCCTCAGCCTCCTGCACCATCCAGGCCTGTGTTTAAATGCCCCGCCCCTGCCGGAGTAGGGGGTAGCACCGTTAACGTCAGCGCAGGTAGAGGCATGAGCCCTATGATGCACAAGCAGTGTTGTGTGTACTGCGGCCGCCATTACCGCTCTCTCCTGCGCCATCTAGACAAACACCACGTCCACCAACCAGACGTACGTGCAGCCATGTTAAAATCGCAAGGCTCCGCCCACTTGCCTCATCTCCATGCTTCTCTGCCGTCATCCTCCTCGTCCTCTTCCTCTGCCTCAGGACACAATCGCAACCACAGAGAAGCCATCGTTATACCCGCACAACAGTCTCCGCCCCCTCCTCCTCCTTCTGTTTCTCCAGTCAGAAAGAGCCCTGCTCTTATAAGCCCATCCCCTCGCAAAAGCCCCGCCCCTACTCCACCCACTACGCCACCCAGAAGGGGTGGAGGTGTGCCTGTGTCGGTGCTGAAGAGAAGCCCACCCACTCCGGTGACTCCGCCCAGGAAAGCAGGACGCAAAAAGAAAGAGAGGGAAGAATTGGAGGTGGTGGAGAAGATGAAAGAGGAGTTTGTCGAGGTGTTGAAGCAGGTGGAAGACGAGACTAAGCTGGAGGAGGAGGATGACGAGAAGGAGGAAGAGGGAGAGGAAGATGATGACGACAGTGCAGAGGACAAGAGCGACCTGTCCAGGTAAAAATCTCTTTAATCCTTCTCCAAAAAGTCAAGATGAAGGGGCTGGTTAACAAAGAGTTATTGAGTGTCTTCTCTTCTTTCCCTGTCCTTCAGTTCTCGCCGTCCCCACATGCTGCCCCTGCTCTCGTCTCTCTCCTCCCTGGTCCTGTACCTGCGGCGTCTCCAGCACTCGGCTTTCATCTCTCTCTCACGCTCCCCTCAGTCAGCTGAAGCCTGGCGTCTGCTCTGCCACTCCAGCCTGGCGCTTCTCATCCTCTACAACCGCCGCCGCGAGTGTGAGGTCTCCAAACTCATCATCTCTGAGTACCATGCTCGGGTCACCCCTCAGTCCTCTGCCCCGTTGTCCCCCAGCGCTCTTACACCCCTCGAAGCCTCCCTTTCCCCCTTTGAGAGACTTGTCCTGCCCCATCTCCCTCGAGTGGGCGTCCAGGGCAAACGAGGACGAGTGCAGCCCCTGATTCTGCCACCTCACTCCGAACATTGCCTGGAGCTTCTTTTACAGACTAGGGCAGGAGTCGGGGTGGATCCCCAGAATCCATTTGTGTTCGCTCGGCCGTACCATTCTCCCGCCACCCCTCTGAGAGGTACGGATCTGCTCCGAAACCTGGCCAAATCCAGCGGGACCCGTCACCCAAGGGCGCTGACGCAAGCACGTGTCCGTAGACAAGTCGCCATTCTTACTCAGTTACTGATGCTGAGCGAAGGAGAAGAGGATGGACAGCGCGGAGCAGCGCAGCAGAGATTAGAGAACTTCCTCCAAAAAGAATACCATGTGACCCAGAGCTGTTCCGCTATCGGACAGGATCCCGGGCTCATGGGACTGATTGGGCGCGTGGTGCTGTGCGGGGAGAGAGACGGCGTACTGTTCCGAGGAATGAGTCTCCATCATATCTGTCTAGAGCTGGATGGTGAGTGTGTGTGTGTGTGTGTGTTTGTGTGTGTGTGATTACTCACACTGAACAAAATAAAGGAAAAGAACCCAATATGTTTCTATTAAATGCACAACCCGAGAAACATTCCACAGAACCATTACACGTGTTCTGTCTCGCGCTTCATTTCATTTTATTAGGTTTTATTGGAATATTCCTTATATTGAATCTGGGAATATTAATATATAATCAAATTACTGAAGCTTAAACTGTGTGTGTGTGTGTGTGTGTGTGCGCAGTGATGTCAGGGAATTCTGCAGATTCGTTGTCTGAGGAGTCAGATGGAGAGCAAGAGAAGGATAAGAGCGAGTCTCCTACCATCATGATTACAAAGTCCTCCAGCAGCAGCAGCAGCATCACCAGACCCCCTCGTCTGAAGATGAGCGGCTCTCCCTTCTCTCCCAACCGCAAGAGGGGTTCAGGACAGCCCAAACCAGGTGTGCGCACCTAATCATTAACCTTCAAGATAATCCTGTTAGTGCAGTGTAAACTGATGACCTTGTGTGTGTGTGTGTGTGTGTGTGTGTGTGTGAGAGAACTGCAGATTATTTTCGAACAGCTCCCTGTTTGTGGTGTGTTTGCGAATGACCAATGATTAACACATCCTCTGTCTCGCTCTCCTTCATCTCTCTTTCCGCTCTATCGTTCTTTTACTTTCTCTAACTCTTTCACTGCTCCGCCACTCACCTGTCGTTCTCTCTTGATCTGTCCGTCCTTCGATGTCACGCTCTACCTTTCATGAACTTTTTTTATGCCCGTCTCTGTTCTCCTCTTTCTTCATTTCTCTCTTCCTTTCTTCCATTCTTACTTTCTTTCTTCCATCCTTTCTTACTTTTCTCCTTTTTCATCCTTTCTTTTCCTTTTTTTCTCCATTTCCCTCGTTCATTTCTCTGTCTGTATCTCTCACTCCCTCTATTTATTCTTTCTCTCTTGCTTACTGCTTCACTCTTTCTGTTTTCTTTCTCTTTTCCCTCATTCCCTGTTTTTCTTGCTTCCTTCCTTTCTTTCTCACACCCTTTTCTTTCACTCTCTCTCTCTCTCTGACGCTCTCTCCATGTTTCACTCATTCGTTTCTCTCCCGTCACGGCATTCCTACACTCTATACCCGTTTCTCCTTCTCTTCCTCCATCCGTCAGGCAAGCGCGGCGTCCTGAAGCGTCCGTGGTCCGAGGCAGAGCGGGCGGCGGTGGAGTCCCACCTGGTGCAGAACATCATGGAGCTGCGCGTCCCCGCTAAAGCAGACTGCGAGCGCTGTCTGGAGCAGTGTCCACTCCTGGTGACCAACCGCAGAGACTGGAGGGCCATCAAGTTCTACTGCCACAACCGCATCCAACTGCTGAAAAAAACACAGCAGAGACAGAGCCCGCCCACCCTGTCCGTCTGCTGAGGCAGCCAATCACAAAGCCTGCTAGGGAGAGGTAGGAGGAGTCAGAGGTAGGCAGGGAATGTGAGGAATGTTGTTGTTGTTGTTGTTGTTTTTGTAAACCAGACAAAAGCTGTACAGATTTGAAGGTGTACCCTGTTTGTGTACAATCACCAGACATTTTTAGTTAGTAAGATTAGAAGATTAGAAGTGCCAGCAATCCTGCACATTGAAGAAGAGTCCCATTGCAACAGGAAAGGTTTCATTATCCATCCATCCATCCATCCATCTTCAACCGCTTACTCCTTTTCAGGGTCACGGGGGAACCTGGAGTCTATCCCAGGGAGCATCGGGCACAAGGCGGGGTTACACCCTGGACAGAGTGCCAGTAGTTTCATTATTATTATTATTATTATTATCCTTCTTCTGATGGGGTTCGTCTCCTTCTCATGGTCATTTATCAGGGCGAAATGGAAACTGCGTTTATTCTGTCAATATTGTGATATTTCTGGACGTCATGATACAAGGGTTAGTTTTTAACTTGAAAAGATCTAGGAGGAACTTGTGAGGGTGTGTGACTGTGTGTGAGGGTGTGTGAGGGTGCACCCTGTGCTCGACCCTCAAGTGTATCGCGATGTTCATGTATCACAGTATCGATAGCGCCCAGCCCTTCCACACAATACAACACTAAGTTCTCTAGCTGTCCCTAACGTCCGCTTCTACTATTTATTTATCCGGTCTGAAAGTTTCAGTGCTGCTTGTCCCTCGTGAGCGACGCCTCAACATTATGCTTCGGAAGAAAAGTGTCATCCGATACTCGGCATCTTGGGCATTTAGAGCCGGGCGGCACGGCGTGGTGCGGTCTGTCTTCATCAGATCATCAGGGCGGCATTGTTCTCACGTTTCCTTCTGAAGTGGACACTTTGGAGACATGCAGGAAAGAAGGAGGGAGACATGCAGGAAAGTGAAGGATAAAGCCATCGTCTAATTAATCAAGCATTTCGCGCACGGCTTTCTGCTTCACGCTGTAGGAGTGCAGAAGTGTCTTAAAACCAACGTCGTGTTCTATTTTAACGCTTTCATGAAGTAAATAACTGGGTCGCGCTCGCCGTGGCATTCACTACACTCACACGCGTTTGTTTCAGAGGGTTCTGCGTCGGGTCTGAGCGCGCGGTTCTAACCTCTCAGACGTTTTTAACAGGCCCATTACAACCGAGTCTGGAGAAGTAGCTCGGATCAGCTCTGTTTCCAGGGTTCGATTCTAGAACAGGACTGAGCCGGTTCAGGTTCTAGAACCGTAGCGTGAAGATCTAACGGGATGTTTGGAGTCGGTTCTGTTACTAGAGAGATGGGTAGGACCGAGGATCAGCACAGACATTTTGGAATGTTGGGTGATTTTTATAACGGAACCGAGTCAGTTCAGGTTCTAGCACAACGATTAGGAACTTGATGGTTGGAACGACGTCGGTTCTGCTGGTATCCTGTTGCATTAGCTCGGACCTTCTGATGGGACGGGATGTCAGCTCAGACGTTTAAAGTGTTCGATCGTTACGGCACTAGAACAGAATAGAGTCTGTTTGAATGGGTGTTTAGAACCGTGTTGGTTCTAGTTCTGGAACAGCAGTCTAGAAAAGTAGCTCAGACCTTCTGATAGGATGAAACGTCAGCGCAGACATCTTAGTGTTCGATGGTTAGGATTCCGTAACAGTAGCTTAATGATTGGAACAGTGTGTTTAGAACAGTGTTGGTTCTAGTTCTAGAGCAGCAGTTTAAATGTTTATGAAGGAGTCCGTTTTGATTCTAGGACAGTAGTTCAAAAAGAACATTCACAACATTGTTGTTTTTCGGGTTCTAGAACAATAGCTGGGACATTTTCCAGACCCTCTAATAGGATTTTTAGAACCGTTTGTGTTAGTGCTATAGAGCCTTCAGCTCACCATTCAGGAGGTCAGATAGAGTTCGAGTCCTTGATTATACAGCGTCAGTTCTGGTTCTAGATCAAAACTGAGACAATTTAATGAGTCGAACTCTAGATCCCTAGATGGTTCTAGAACAGTAGCTTGGATATTTCAGCAGAACGTTTAGAGCAGGGTCTGGTTCTAGACAAGTAGTTTAGTGGTTATGCCAGAACGTTTAGAGTGCGTTCTGGTTCTAGCGCAGGATCTCAGACATTCCAAAAGGTGGTTTTAATCGGTGTTGGTTCTAGAACAGTAGCTCGGATATTTTGTTTACAGCAGGTTCTGGTACTAGAGCAGTAGCTGAGACATTCTGACAGTGTTTACAGCAGGTTCTGGTACTAGAGCAGTAGCTGAGACATTCTGACAGAGCGTTTAGAGCGGGTTCTGGTACTAGAGCAGTAGCTGAGACATTCTGACAGTGTTTACACCGGGTTCTGGTACTAGAGCAGTAGCTGAGACATTCTGACAGTGTTTACAGCGGGTTCTGGTACTAGAGCAGTAGCTGAGACATTCTGACAGAGTGTTTAGAGCAGGTTCTGGTACTAGAGCAGTAGCTGAGACACTCTGACAGAGTGTTTAGAGCAGGTTCTGGTACTAGAGCAGTAGCTGAGACACTCTGACAGAGTGTTTAGAGCAGGTTCTGGTACTAGAGCAGTAGCTGAGACACTCTGACAGAGTGTTTAGAGCAGGTTCTGGTACTAGAGCAGTAGCTGAGACACTCTGACAGAGTGTTTAGAGCAGGTTCTGGTACTAGAGCAGTAGCTGAGACACTCTGACAGAGTGTTTAGAGCAGGTTCTGGTACTAGAGCAGTAGCTGAGACACTCTGACAGAGTGTTTAGAGCAGGTTCTGGTACTGGAGCAGTAGCTGAGACACTCTGACAGTGTGTTTACAGCAGGTTCTGGTACTAGAGCAGTAGCTGAGACACTCTGACAGTGTGTTTACAGCAGGTTCTGGGTTCACACGTAGGTGTGTGTAATTGTTGCGTAATGAGGTTGATTAAATGAGCTTTACGTGTGTGTGAGAGATGTTTCTACTCTTCAGACTTTTTTTTTAATTTTTTTATATGAAACACATAACCACACTTAACACCTCAGTTTACACTTAAATTATTTACCAGTGGATTTTATTTGTGTCTCGTCTTCGGTTCGTCCTCCACTCGCCATGTACATACAGATTTATATAAATATATACATTACACTGTCCATATTATTAACAATTAATCATTCATAATATTAATAAGACTCCTATTCGTGTTATTGTCTTTATTGCTTTTCTTCCCCCCAGCCTCGCCCACCCCCTCCCTCCCGGAACCTTTCTGTACATAGTGTATGTAAATATATAGGTGTATATAAATATGAGGAACAAAACAAGAAAGAACACATGGATGTAAATACATGAAATGTTTGGTGTTTGTTTTTTTTAAAACTGGTCTGAAGTGATGATTAAAACATTGTTATTCCTAATTCATTTCTTTCTGTGTTTATTTATTCCTGTGGTAGCAGTTACGCGTCGTGACCACTGTGTGGTGCTGTTGTTTTTTTTTTTTTTTTTTTTTTTTTACAGTAAACCATTTTAACAATTTTTTACAATGAGGGTAAACATTTACTGTAAAGTATTAAAATATCCTACATAGTAAAAAATAATGACTTGCAATGGTGTCTACTCGAGCTAGTTGTTGTGGCTCAGCTGATCAGGCTTCGAGTTACAGATCAGAAGGTTGTGTGTTCACATCCCAGCACTGAGTGATTCCCTACAGCTCCGTCAGATCCTGCATCAAATGCAAGGTGCCTTATCTTTATTTTTTTTTTTTAAAGCATCAACCAAATTGTTTAAGTGTGCTGTTTACTGTAAATACTGATGTAAAGTTTACAGCATATTTAATAGTGTGACAGAACATAGCAACTGGGAGAACTTGCCTCAAACGAAATGGCGATTGTGTAGAATTGTGGGCGGCTGTGTCTCAGTGGGTAGAGTGGGTTGTCCACTAATCCACTAATCGTAGGGTTGGTGGTTGGAATCCCGGCCCGGGTGATCCCATGCCGAAGTGTCCTTGGGCAAGACACTGAACCCTAAGTTGCCCCCGATGGCAAGCTAGCACCTTGCATGCAGCTCTGCTACCATTGGTGTGTGAGTGTGTCTCATTTGTACGTCGCTTTGGATAAAAGCGTCTGCTAAATGAATAAATGTAAATGTAAGGTGTGTTGGACAGAATAACTCACTTCATCTCCGGCGTGTCCTCTTATGTCTGAAGTATAGATTATGCATGCAGTTGGGACAACGCTAAAACGGTGGCTGTTAGCTTGCCTTAATTATTAGCTACATTAGCCTGATAGATCCAGACATCATTCAGGTCTCAGCTGACGTGTCATTTTTGACCAAATACTCGAGTTAGGTCCAACCTGCTCAAGGACTGTAATTATTACAGTGGATCAGTGGTTAAAGCTCTGGGTGACTGATCAGGAGGTCAGGCCCCAGCACTGCCAAGCTACCACTGTTGGGCCCTTGAGCAAGGCTCTTAACCCTCAACTGCTCAGATGGATAAATGAGATAAATGAATATCACTCTGGATAAGGGCGTCTCCAAATGCCATGAATGTAATGCAATGTATTACGCTCTCAATCCAAACCGGAGGAAAAAAGTGAACCTGTTTAAATGCATCGAAATCATTCGTCTGGTTTCTGCTCTGGTTTTTGTTAAAATGCTAATGATAAACATGCCGGTAGTATCCCTGTGCTGACGATCAGATACGTCTTTTCTTTTCTTTAGCGAGTGTTCGTTTTTAAAAGAGGGATTTTCAGCTCTTTCCAGCGCTTTATAAGAGTCGACTCTTTCAGTTCTCAAATGACTCCTCACGTGATAAAACGATTGCAATATTTTAACCAGGAACCGTTCATCTTTTTCTAACTATGCCTGAGTTCATGTCATAAAATCTTAAAATCCATGAAAGATTGTGATTAAATTGCTCTGGAAGAGCAAACGCAGCGATTTCCATCGACACAGAAATGGCTCCCGTGTGAGTCGACTCACCTAAAAGATTTGTTTCGACGAGCCGACTCATTCGCAAACGACACGCCACTGTTGGAAAGTTTCAAATATTGTCCCGATGTTCAACAGTGTTTATGAACCTGAGATAAGAGGGTCAAATTTTTAAAAGTGTGTTACTTCTGCGTAACCAACACGGGAAGGTAAACGCACGACGCCGCCGCTGTTCAAGCTGTTTCGAATCAAAAGAACACGTACATTGTTGGCTAACGATCTAGCTAGCATGTAGCTGTTGAGCCTTTACAGACAGTGTAAAGTGGACAAGAGAGAATTATTGTAGGATCAATGTTCCTTTCAGATACGTTAACAAGACAAAAACAAAACTCGACTTCCGATGATGTGAAGGCTACGAGAGCGTGATCTTATCGTAAACGCGATGTTTGAACACCTCGTCTCTTGTCTTGGAGAAATCAGATGTTTGGGAAAGATACTGCGGCAAACCGTGATAAACACAGGATCAAAGCTTCTACACATTTAAGTCCAGCATTTCTTTAAGAGCTCTGCGTTCTATGTGCTCTGATCTGGAGTGTCTGGTTCCGTCACGTTCTCTGTACTCTCTACTGTTCTGAGATCAGACGGTTCTGTGTAGTCTGCATTACACGCTGGCTCATGTCTCCCGGATCGATCCTGAATATCAAGACTATCCTGAGAACATGTTTCTGGAGCTCTTCCCTCTTTCCCAGCATCCTCTGCTGGAGTTGTACTTGTGCTCCCATGGTCACGGGTTGCCAGATCTTCATCACTGTGTAATGTTTCTGGCTCGTAACTGTGTGTTACTCTCTCCACAGGACTCTTCTGTGAGCTGGTGGTGGGTTCTGTGGGAAGATGTTCGCTGGATTCAGGTGTGCGCGGGTGTTTTAAGTAGACCGTGCGGTGGGGAGGAGGAGAAGGAGGGAGAGGCGGCCTGGAAAACTCCTCAGCCGTGAGAGCCGTGTCTTCGGTCACTTCCTCTCCGGTTACGACCTCATCGTCTCCTGAAACGATACGATCAGGGTGTGATGGAACAGCAGCTCTGACAGCAGCACAGCATGTTCAGATTAATGCGCTCGTTCTAACATGTAATCGTTTCTATAGTAACAGCATACGGTCAAAGCATACTCTAGTTCATCACTATAACTATAACAGTAACCGTCTTTTTCCCTGTGAACCAGGATTAGCGAATGATGTGTGGCCTCACCCACAGAGCCGTGTTGTAGCTGAACAGCATGCCCCACCGACGTCTGGACTTGCTGGTGTTCACTCAGAATAATCACATCTCTTCCACCTGTCAATCAATCGCACCCATTCATCTCATCACTGATTACTACTGCAGGTAATTACAGTGCCTTGCGAAAGTATTCGGCCCCCTTGAACTGTTCGACGTTTTGCCACATTTCAGGCCTCAAACATAAAGATATAAAACTGTCATTTTTTGTGAAGAATCAACAACAGTTGGGACACAATCATGAAGTGGAACCAAATTTATTGGATATTTCAAACTTTTTCAACAAATAAAAAACTGAAAAATTGGGCGTGCAAAATTATTCAGCCCCTTTATTTTC
>JAFFST010047311.1:73826-91285 GCA_022414735.1 Noturus placidus | reverse complement strand
ATAAAGACTAAGAAAAGACTCAGAGCTGTTGAGGAAGATCTTCGTGTTTGTCTTTCTTCAATTCCTGCAAGAATATCAGCTTTGTGTTCAACTAAACAGGCCCAGGTTTCACACTGAGTAAGTAAATTGATACTAGATTTTCATTATATATACTTTTTGTGACATGGTGTGCCGTGTGATTTTTCTCATGTAAAATATGTGCCTTGGCTCAAAAAAGGTTGGGAAACACTGCATTAAAAGATGCCATTTTGTTGTCATTATTTCTGTAAATGTAAATATAAAACACCATTAGCTTATATTCGTAGTGTCATTGTCATATTCATTATTCTGACCAGACACAGTCTATTTACAATGTCTACCAGGGTGACAAAAATATGTAGTTAAACTAAATTTAGTAGAGTAGTAAAATTAGCTCTTTGGTGATATAGCCCTTTTTCAAATTTGAGCTCCTGCCCCTGTGGAACACACTGCATGTCCCTGAATCTGACTCTGAATGCACATAATTTTCTAGCATAAATACTAACATAACTTTTAGACTTAATTTGCCAACTTTCAATATATGGCATTTTGCAGATGCCTTTATTAAGAGCAGCTTTTATCTTATTTATACATCTGAGCAATTGAGGGTCAAGGGCCCAAAAGTGGCTACTTGGGTGGGGTTTGAACTCATGACCTTCTGATTAGCAGTCAAACATCTTAACCCCTGATTTACCACTGCCCTGTTTAAACACACTAGTGAGAGTGTGATATAAATGGCACTCCATCACCTACTAGGCTATTCCTATATGTCTTAAAATAGAGATCATATGAAAAAGTTTAAAGGAGGTGTGTCTGTGAAGGTGTTGTGAAGTGTATGTATTTGAATATGTATGATTGTGATGTATTGTGTATGTATTTTAAAATTGCACATTGTCTTGTGTTTCTGGGACTCTCAGAGATGCTGTGGTGCTTAGTCATAAGTCAGACTAAACAATCACACTTCAAGCTCTAGTGTGTTATGTCTGAAGGTTATATGGACGTGATCGAACAGTGGAACAGCACCGTGTTTCAGCCTGAGCATTGATGGATAGTGAAGTTGCACCACTCTCTCTGCAATTAACTCTTCTCCTGCAGAAGAGATCTGTCAGGCTGATGGAGTCTCTCACGGCCCCCTGGAGAGAAGTACAGATGGATGGATTCCTCCGCCTGAGTGTTTGCTTTGGTTTGACCTACTCTTTCATATTCCTCACTGTAGGTTAGAACAGCACCACTCAGTGTTTTCATTCACTGAAATTCACTCACAGTGTCTCACAGTTTCCTAACTGTGGACACATAAATTGTGACATAATGCAAATGAAAACATGAATTGTGTATTGCAAATGGACTTTGTGTTTCTATTTGAAATTTGGCACACACTGTACTCATTTGTGAAACCAAAATCTATGAGCTGGTGCCCCTCAGGGTCCAGACCCTCAGTTTCCAGAGTTCTGGCCGAGGGTGATAAATCAGCCCTCCGGCTTGAGACAGTAGATCCACACTAAGGGCCCCAATGGGGCACCTGACATACCTTTCAAGACCACAGAAAGGTCCCAGGAACGTATGCACGGCCTGCTGATGGGCTTCAGCCACCTGACACCATGCATAAACCTTGAACTTAGAGGATGTTGCCCCACAAAGGCTCCATCAACTGGGGTGTGGCTGGCCAAAATGGCGGGCACGTAAACCCTAATTGTAGAAAGAGTCCATCCTACTGAGAAACATTCTTGTAGATATTGCACAGTTAACTGTGTCTACAGCGGACCACTGTGGATGGGAATCTCCTAAGGAGTGCCATCTAGCAGGGGTATTATCTCTGAGAACCATATTCGAGCTGGCCAATAAGGTGCTACTAGCAGCAGACATAGACTGTCTTTGAAAACTCTCGCTAGAACTTGTGGTAGCAGAAAAGCATACAGATGAGACAGCTGTGGCTCAGTTGGTAGAGCAGGTTGTCCACTAATCATAGGATTTGGTGGTTCAATTCCCGGCCTGCATGACTCCACATGCTGTGCTAATAATTTTGCCCACATTTCTAGGCAATTTACATGCCACTCCAGATGAGGGCCACTCCAGAGCTCGTGAGCTGGACAGATGTCTAAGACTGTGCTCCAGCCTGTGAGGGAGGTGTCTGTCATTACCATCTTGTGCTAAGGAGACACCCAAGGAGTTTGACCCAAGGCTAGAAACAAGGGACATTCCAATACTCGGAGCATGTAGGGATCGCCGCATTACACTGATTACTCTCAGAGGTTTCGTCCAAGGACTTTTCAGCCACCACTGAATGGTTTCCTGTGCAGTAGACCCATAAGTTCCAGTAAGTCTCCCAAGATCCAGCTTTATCTTGCTCAGTGTTGATAGGACTGACTCTACGCATGTTGGGGATAGAAACACCCTCATCTTAGTAGAATCCCAATAACCCCTAGAAATGTTGTCCACTGCACTGGGGAAAGCATACTTCTCCGAGGTTCAATCTGAGCCCCAAGCTCTTCATGTGGGTTAGAATAACATCTCGATGTTGAACCGCCAGTTCCCTGGATCTTGCTAGAATTAACCAGTCATCCATTTAGTTTAGTACACCGATGTCCTGAAGTCACAAGGGAGCCAGAATGACATCCATGCACTTGAAAGTGCGAGGGGCTAAAGCTAGCAATATTTCTATGTGGAAAATGCACCTTTTAGATCTATTTTCACAAACTAGTCCTCAAACTGATTCTGTGGAACAATTAATTTGGGCATCAACATCTTGAACCTATATGTCCAAAGAGTACAGTTCAGATGACAAAGATCTAAAATTGGCCGCATACTCCTCTATTTTTAGCACACCAGGAAATAACGGCTGTAAAATCCTCCCTCTCCCAGGAAACAGGGTACATGTTCTATGGCTCCTTTGTCCAAGAGGTATCTTACTTCCTGCGTTAAAGTCTGGCTCTGGTCTCTGCTGACTACTGTGTTGAGCACACCACATGCTCTAAACTGGACACAGTAACCCTTTTCTATGGTAGACAGAACCCATGGAGACACATTTGGCAGTAGTTTCCACTCTGCCAGATGGTCTTTTAGTGACAATAACTATTCCACATTCTATTGGAGTGAAAGCGTCAGATTTTCGGTGTCCTGTGACAGCTCGCTGAGCAGAGAACACTGAAAACTTGGGACAACCTTGGCTAGGGGAGGCCCTACAGTAGTACTGGGGGCTAACTGCCCTAATAATCTCATGCCCCCTGATACGTTACTCCATGGCCCCTCAGGACTGCTCATCTTTGTGTGCTTTGCCTTTATGACCATTCTCAGATCAGGCCTAGTAGCAGGCCATGACTGTGGCTGCCCATACTCGCCTTCTGTGTCTCTTTTGCAATAGTTCTGTGAACTCGACACAACAGAGAAGGAACTGGCTGAATGCTGCCATATGTCAAGCTCACTCAGCAGGTCTGCTTGGTAGGCCTGCAACACTGTTATTGTCTGCAGTGACCCACAAGCAAGACTAATACTGCATAGGCCTTGCCCACTAATGCCACGGTAGCCTTACATGGTGGCTTGGATGGCAAATTCGGCCCCCCAATTACCTGCCGCCGATGGGGAGAGGTAGCTCGCAAGCGCCTCCTCCACCTTCAGCATAGCTAAATAGCCATGTCGTTCATTCCCCACAATGGCCGAATAATCCAATATTGTGCGTTTATAAATACGGCTTATGCATGGTTTTCCCACAGAAGTGTGATATTTTGTCATGCACTTCTATAAGAAAGGGGAATTTTCTGCTGTGTGAGGGATTTACATTCACTGGGAAAAGAGTGAGTAAGATATCATTGGTAGCCTTCAACAAAACAGATTCAGTACTGTGAAGTTCAGTGAAACCAGACTGAAATGAATCAAATTACTAAAAGCCCTCACGTTCGAAGAAATCTGAGAATAGACAACTTTTCTAAGACTTTTGAAATGAAAAATAGTTTGGAAATGGGTCTGTAGTTCATGACATGCTAACCAAGATGACACATTTTTAACAATGGTTGTACTATAGCATATTTAAAAGTGGCATATACTACCCCATTGACTAGAGAGCTATGAATAATAACAGTCATGACTGGACTCACAGCAGGAAACATCACTTTAAAAATACGCAAAGGCAGAGCATCAGAAGGGCAGAAAGATGAATTCATACTAGAAACAATATCAAAAAGCTCTGAAGGAGACAAATAAAGCAAAAGAGAGCTCTGACACATAGGCGATTCTAGAGGAGAAGAAATATTAATTAATTAATTAATTAATTTTTATCAATTTGTATAGCGCTTTTTACAATGGTACATTGTCTCAAAGCAGCTTTACAGAAATATCATTTTTACATTTACAAGCGACTTACTAATGAGAGCACATTCACACACCAATGGTAGCAGAGCTTCCTTGCAAGGTGCTAGCTTGCCATCGGGGGCAACTTAGGGTTCAGTGTCTTGCCCAAGGACACTTCGGCATGGGATCACCCGGGCCGGGATTCGAACCACCAACCCCACGGTTGGTGGATTAGTGGACAACCCGCTCTACCGACTGAGCCACAGCCGCCCCAAATATGAGATGGTATGTTAAACTGTATACACTCAATTTAATGAGTAAAATCAGTTAAAAACTGATCATACAGGTCATTAAAAATCTCGAATGGATTTAGAAAGGCATTAATTGTACTAAAAAGGACCTTCGGCCTTTGTGCATTTTCCATCCATCCATCCATCTTCTACCGCGTACTCCTTTTCAGGGTAACAGGGAACCTGGAGCCTATCCCAAGGAGCATCAGGTACAAGGCGGGGTACACCCTGGACAGGGTGCCAGTTCATCGCAGGGCCCTTTGTGCATTTTGTGCAATTAAATCAGTCATGTATGTCCACTGTGCCTCCTTAACATGATTCTGATGCTGCTTAAAACACTCCCTGAAGATTTTGATTGATATCTGAAGTTTGTCTTTCTTCCATCTGTGCTCAGTTCACCTACACTCCTGCGAGCGCAATTGGAGCTATTTAAGCAGGGCTGAACTTACTTAATCACCTTGGATCTTTGTAATTTCAAGGGGGCAATTGAGTCCAGGGTAGTAGTGCAGGTACTGATAAAAAAGATCAACCAATTATTTGGGATAGACACGAGTAGAGGGCTTTCACAACATTAGGGATTTGACCAGATAAATAAACATCATTGAATGACCTGGCAGTAGAGGAATTAAAACATCTAGAAAAATGTGGTGAATGATTTGAGGAGAGTACAAGACAGAGTCAAAAACCAGAGGACAATGATCAGAGATAGCAGAGTCACAAATTTCAAGATTAGTCATTGAAAAACCAAGTGAAAACACTAAGTCCAACGTGTGGCCCTTCTGGTGAGTGGGTCCAGAAACAAATTGTACAAAGTTAAGTGAGTCCATAAGAGTCCATAAGAAACTCTTTGACCAAGGGTTTAGACTGACAGCGGACATGGACATTAAAGTCACCAAGAATCCGAAGTCTATCATAGTCTGACATCATCGAGGCCAAAAAGTCATAAAATTCTCGAGTGAAATCCTTATTGAAATGAGGTGGTCTGTAAACCATGGTGCAAAGCAAGGAGATAGTGAGATCAACCTTGAAGAGCTGCACCTCAAAGCTTAGAAAGATTTCAACAGACACGAGTTTATACTTAAAACAGTTCTTGAAAATTGTTGCTATTCCACCTCCATGACCTACAGTTCTTGGAGAATTAAAGAACAGGCATTCTGGAGGGCTAAGTTCCTTAAGCTGTAAAATCACCAGGGCTGAGCATGGTCTCAGTCTCAAATAAAACTTGAGAGCACGAGTAGTAAACAAGTAGCTTAAAATAAGAGTTTTTTGGACAGAGATCTAACATTTATTTGGGCAAATTTGACAGGACAGTCCAAAATCCACAATCGATGTGACATGGGATTAGATGGTGATTGTTTTTATAATATACTCTAGTGATCTGAAGTTACCAAAGTTAACTTCACTTAGATAAACAGCACTTGACCTAACATGAACGTAGTGGAAAGGAGACCAAAAAGGCAGTATAAGATCATATAAGGGGCGGCTGTGGCTCAGTCGGTAGAGCAGGTTGTCCACTAATCGTGGGGTTTATGGTTCAAATCCCTGCCCGGGTGATCCCATGCCGAAATGTCCTTGGGCAAGACACTGAACCCCAAGTTGCCCCCGATGGCAAGCTAGCACCTTGCATGGAAGCTCTGCTACCATTGGTGTGTGAATGTGCTCTCATTTGTAAGTCGCTTTGGATAAAAGCATCTGCTAAATGAATAAATGTAAATGTAAGATCATCTGCATAGGTGTGAGGATAAATGACAGTACAAAGTAAGGAGTTTATGAGGTATCCCCAGTGCAACACAAGTTTTATAAATTCCTGCAGGTAAAGGTGATGCTGAGTTAAAATTTAGAAGCTCCGCTGATGGGTAGCAAAAGGCCATTGTAGAAAAATATTCTGAGGAGCAATAAACAGTGCCATAAACAATGCCTCTTTCTACCCTGTCTACTCATTAGCCTGAACACCATGAAAACCACATAGAAAACTATTTAGGTAGGAAAAGAGCAGACTGGAAAATAATGCTCCAAACCTTTAAAACCCAGAAAATAGTAGCAGGTAACAGACCAGAGAGAAAGTGGAGACTAGCCTACGGGTCAATACGCAGCAAGCCGGAACTAATGGGAATCGAAGACTTGCAAATAGGCTGATAAAGAACAGGGAATATTACAAAAAAACAGGTGGCCAAAAAATGTTCAAAAACTATTTCATCAGATATGATCATCAGATATATGGTGCAAAGATCCACAATGACCAAAGAGGTTTTATTACAAATAGGCAAACAAACCAAGAGAGCAGACAGACAATGCTGGCATTCACGCCGATGTTGAGTAAAGTCCATGAAACAAGGTCAGTGAAGCATGTAGAAAGTAATCATTTGATATAAGGTGAACAAATTCACAGTGACCAAAGGATATACTCCAAAACAGCCAATTAAATGAACCAAATAAAAATTCCAGAGAGCTATGGCAGACAAACACGCCAGAGTACACTCAACCGAAACTGGAACTTGTACTATGGAAGGATCCGGTTGAGCAGCAATGAAGACCATGTTAAATTTTTGCCACTGAGTTCACTGTTTTCAGTTTCAGAATGTTTTTCTTCTTTCTCTCTGTATATTTTTGTTCTTTTCTTGAAAACTTATGTTCAATACTTTTCACACAAATTTAATTCAATAACATTTGAGGGTACTTTTACATTGTTGCGCCATCTTGTATTTTAAAAAATGAGACCTCTTTCACGGACATATATTCTTTTAAAAGCCTTCAGTTGTGGCTTAATTATTCATAAACGTTTAGCTCTATCTGAGATTTTTATTCTTTGCTGAAACTGTTCAGTAGCTATACTTCTCTGTATAGGATAGCATTGCTATAAATATTTTCTGCTCTCTTTTTGGCCTGAGGTTAATCATACTTTGCATTAGACTGCAAAATTGGCTGTGCTCTTTGGGTGGGAGGGATGGCCTTACTCTTTCTCTCTCATGTCAATCAGAGAGACACTAGACAATCTTGGATCTTGACTCTTGTCTGTGAACTCTTGTATGCGGAAGAGGGTGGATAGTGCTTTTCTCTATGTGTGTTGTGCTGCCCTGTAACACAGCATGAGCAGTTGTTTGACTTCATGTGTCTTGGAGGAAGCTTGTGTTTGCCTTTGCCTTCACCTTCTCTGTTTGGTGAGTGTACATGGCACCCTGTGTCACCGTGACCCTGAGCAAGATAACGTTTTACTTAGGATTAATGACAGATGAAATGTCCTCGAAGATAGATCTTATCATCAGACCAGTTTGGCGAAACAGTAAGACATAGTGCATGGTTTTGCATGTGGGGATTTATCCCAATTCCTACTTACCATCCACGACTCGCTCTGAGGTGTGGTGCTTGCTGACTCCCTTAACCCAGAAAACCATGCGCATGTCATATTAGTGGGCCCAGAGGAGAGGTAAGTCACTTAATCTGTCATCTCAAATCACACACACAGACAGGAAAACAGTAGGCAGCTTCCCATGGAGGAGAGGGATGAGATAAATTGTAGGATGCACACTCAACAGGGGGGAAGAAACGCCAGCAGGTGGGGTCACACCAGGGTGCATGCAGTGTTGGAGCATGTGTGTGTGTGTGTGTGTGTGTGTGTGTGTGTGTCTGTGTGTGTTAAATACTGTAATATTAAATTTAATGTCACTACACACCTCATAAAGGCCATCCATACCCAGGTTGTATTAAGTGTATTTCCATGTGTACAGTATGTCCTCATTTGGTCAATAGTTTCTAAATATTTCAAGCAGTTTAACACTATTTTTGAAATAACACCTTGCCAATCCATTTCTTCTATATGGGTCTCTTGGCATTGAAGTAGATAGCCAGATCTTGTAGCAGTGAAAATAATTCCCCTGGAGCATCACCAAGAAGGCCACAGCGTGGACAGATTTTACTAGAATGACTTATCACACTAAATAGCCAGTGAGCTCAATAATGCTGCTGGACAAAAAACTTTAAGGTTGAAAAACCCATAGAAACCATACAGACTTCTGTGGGTTCCTGGGTTTGTAATGGTTAGCAATGGGATCAAAGGGGCCTAATGCTGAATTGTGTGGTACCTTCAACATTCGCTAGTTTTTTATGGGATCGTATTGTTTGCTATTGGTTTCTAATGGTGATCCTTCAGTAATGAGTGTAGGCTGCTGTCAATTGCATGCACACAAAATATTCACTAGCATGGAGCAATGTAGCAAGTGAGTGTGCACAAAAACTAATGGGTGTGGGAGCAGTTCAGTTCTGGGAGCACTGAGACATGCACACATCCTTTCCCCTCACTTGGCTGAAAACCATTAAAGCAAATCACCTCTATTTTTCTTTTTAGGGAGGGATAGCTGACTCATTATCACATGGATTCAAATGACATTATTTTCTCCCGCTTGACTCTTCACTGAGTTTTTTTTTTTTCCCGGAACACTCTCTTGGAATGGAGAAAGGAGTCTCTGGATGGTAATTGATAATTTAGTATGAAGTATTTCTACTTTATCATAATATATCATATCTCACAGGCCTCATTAATGCCCCTTCTTAATTCCTGGACATTTCACTACCAGATATAAGTCTGAAAAAAAAGAAAAAATCCCTACTCCATGTTCCTGCAACCTTATTATCACACTTGGCTTTGAAGTTAATGTTTACAAAAAAAAAATAAAATTCTAAATTTGAGGTTCATTCACATTTTATAATGACTTGTAGAAATGGAAACCGCTGCATCCTCGTTAAAACGCTAACCTAACACGATTAGCTTGAAAGTCAGATTTAAAAAAAAAACACTAGTTTCAGTTATTTGACAAGTTCCTGTAAGCTTTCTTTTTTCCAGCTAGAAGTTGATGATGACTAAATGAATTTTTCCAGTCCACTTTGAACCCAATACCACCATCTCTGTCTATCAGCAGTCTGTTCGAATTTCTTTTTTGCTCCATCATTAAGGATGATGTGATGCTTGTAGGAGGCAGATTGCAAAAAATAACTTGCTGAAAGATGTCTTCTCATGCATGATGGTGATGTTACTTGCACTGTCTGGTGGATTTGCTTAGTCTCTTACTCAAACCTCTGCTGGTTTCTTCCTCATCTCAGGGAGTTTTTTCTCAACAGCATTGCCTCTGGTATGTTCACGTAATGGATCTAAATCTCCATCGGGCATTTTATAAAAATGCTTTGTGACAATGTCTATTGTCTATACAAGTAAACTTGAATTGATTTGGATTGAAATCTCACCGCTGAGACTGTTGGGTGCTTAACCTTCATCTGCTCAGTTAAATTGTAAGTCACTTTGGATAAAAGCATTTTTGTTACCTCCGAAAGTAAAAAAAAAAAAGATGAAAATTGCATTCAAGATTTCATTCTGACTTCACTGAAAGATGCCAACAGCTTGATTGCCTAAAAGCATTTTTTTAAATATAATGTTGACATGCGTTTAATTTAACATGTAATAAGTCAAATAGAAAAATCATAAATATTTCTTTTCTCTGTTTATTTTTTTATTTCTGCCCTTATTTATTGCCTACAGTTGTTTTTACACCTGCTCCCTTGCTTCCTCCATTTTGCCATGCCCACTTTTGCAATTCAGATGCAGATATTTTGGAAGACAAAACAGAAAGTTACATCCACGGCCATAAAAAGCAGGATATTCAGAACATTGTGTGCTAGCATTGTTTAGTAAATATAATGACAGCATTGTCTAGAAAAATATGTGCAATCTGTGGTGGACAGATAGGAAGCGAAAGAAGGAAAGAGACGGAGAAATGGAATAAAGTCAAAGAGAGAAAGACAGAATTGAGGAGTGAGAGCTAGAGAGGGAATGAAACAGCTAGAGAAAGAGACAAAGAGTAAGAGAGAAGGAGAGAGAGAGGACAAGCATTGGTGGTACATAGCAATGAGCGTAGGTGCTTTTCAAGCAGTTGACCGGGATCGAATCCCAGCCAACGCACTGCCTTCGACCTGGAACTGCAGTTTATGTAACTGTAGGAAAAGAGCCAATATGAGAAAATGGTGATTACTGACAGATAACAAATGAAAAGGAGAAAATATTCCTCAAAGAGTAGAGAGATGATTATCACAACATTCAGCTAGAATTCAACAAGTTAAAAGAAGGTCACGATTGACACTGGAGAGTCCTTCCAAAAATGTTAAATAAACACCTCCTTACAGACAACATCTGGGCTATGCATGTAACCCTGCTCATTGAGAAGGGAACAAAATGTTGTGTGAGATTCACCCTGTGGGAAGCTCCCTCTCGCATTGACCAGAATATGAAGCTTTTGTAACATCCTGTCTATTTATACTGTAGGCCTGCCGTGATCAGGTGATGTGACATGTCATGTGATATAAAAATGGTACCTGTGAACCATGCTTTCAGCTTCTATTATCTGAAGCAAAGACACACTTGACAGGCATTTTCCTTCTCAGAAACATGGGTTATTGTTAAATTTGGGTTTTTGTTTTGTTTAGGTTCTTTTTTTTTAAATGGGTGGATTGTGTATGTGTGTGTTGTATATCTTTGTGAGTTGTTGTCATTATTATTGGAAAAGGACAGCGATGATTTTTCTGCTATGTGGTGGCCTAGCAGTTACTTCTGGCCTTGTATTGTTTGCTTGGGTGATGGCAAGGGAACATAAATTTAATATGTAGGGGGAGTTGAGGGAGCTAATAGCCAAGCTGTAGACCAATAATTAGTGGCTGTGGCAAGAATTGCCGGTGGTGCAGCCTGCATCTAGTGTTGGTCCTCCTAATGATGTATTTCTATCTGAGTAAATCCTGATCAATTTGTTTTCAATCCTAGGTATCATAAGTGTCCAAAATGTAATGACAAGACGGGCATTGATATTAATGAGTGGGTGGAGGAAGTGCAAGCATGTATGCAGGTGCACTATCTGTCCACCACCAACCAAAGCGTTCTTTTTTATTTACCACCTGGAGGGGGAAGCGTATGAAGAGTTAAGTCATCGTCTAGGGGTAGAGTGTAGAGATCCGGATAAACTGATTGCTGCAATATGTGACTTATACAGTTGTACATGATCATATGTATCTTTACAAGAGTCATTCTACTCCAGGCAACAGCAGGAAGAAGAAACCCCGGGGGAGTTCTCAATGGCCCTAATGAGCCTGTGGGAGAAAGTCAAACAGCAGGCACCACAGAAAATGCCAAATGCCAGAAGGAGGGATTAAAGGCTAAGTTGGAAAAGTGTTAATTTTGTCAATGAGAGGTAAGGTACCTAGGTCACACGATCTCATCGGAAGGGGTCGCTATGGATCCAAGTAATACTGAGGCAGTGACTCAATGATGTCATCCAACTAATGGGGGCGAGGTGCACTCCTTTTTGGGTTTTGATAGCTACTACCACTGGTTCGAGGAGGGGTTCACCAAGTTCACAAGGGGTTCATTCTATGGACCAACTCGAGTTCCATAGAGTTGGAACTATAACTCAAGAAAGCCATGACAGTGAAATTAAAAATATATTTTTTTGTTGAGGCATAAGTGTTTGATGTTCACATACAATAAACCTCTCCGCCATTTGACCACAGCCAAACTGTGGCCTGATTTTGAGATCAAGTACAGGTCAGGCCACCATAATGGGAATGCAGACACCTTGTACAGGCAAAACCTCATATAAGGGAAGAGGTTCAAGGTTTGGTTCTGGGGTTGGCTGTTTCTGAGATGATAGCCCAGGTGGCTTGGCAGGAGCAGGTGGCCCAAGTGAACCATGTATTGGGATATGTGTTTGGGCCAGGAGATGGATCCAACGATCAGAGAACTGTTTAGGTTCTGGAGATGATAAACACTTCCAACACGTGAGGAGCATAAGTGTCTGATGAGGCCAGTAGTTGTGATGCTCTGCTAGTGGGACTGACTAGTGGAACAAGAAAGTGTGCTGTACTGCCAGGGGTTTCACTCAGACGGTGTGGAAGAAACATCTAAATAGTGTTGCCTACTGCTTTGCAGGGGGAGGTGCTAACCCAACTACTTCAGCAACATGGGCACCACCGTGTGGAATGCACCACCCAGTTGGTACTCCAGATATGCTACTGGCTGGGCATGTTTTCTGACATTGCTCGTTGGTGCCAGGATTGTGAGAGGTGCCAGTGTGCCAAGGGCCCTTCAATGGTACATAGCTATATGGAACACCGAATGGTGGCACAGGTCCTTGTGTCTGAGTGGTTTTGTTCGCTTGGAGTCCCAAGTTGTATCCACTCCAATTAGAGACGGATTTTGCGGCGGCTCTCATTCAGTAGCTTTGTGGCCAATATAGTATTGAAAAGTCCTTCACTACACCATGGGAATGGTGGGGAATGGATAGTGTGAGCACTTCAATAGCATGTTGCAAGATTTGTTGTGGCTTTGCCAGCTTCTCAGAAGGAAGATTGGCTGCTTTTCCTCCGACAGGTGTAATGTTTTCATAACCTGGAACACCAAAACAGGCTGCACGTAGCTTTTGGGGCTAGGGAGCAGCTACAGATTGCTGCAGAATGGCGTAAGGCTCGGCATGATGAACACATCCGGGAATTACCACTGGGGAGGGCCAGTTGGTCCTTCTTAGGGGTTTTAATGTGAGAGGTCGGCATAATATCCATGACCTATGGAGCTCAGTGGCATACCAGATCGTGAAGGCAGACAAGACTGGTGGGTCTGTGTATTCTATTGCCCCAGTGAACGATTTAAGTAAGGTAAGGCAAGTGCAAAGCTCAGCATTAAAATTGCGGATTGGTAAGGACCCTAGTGGTAGTTCACTTGAACTGGCCATACCTGAACCAGTATTACATCTGGAAGAGGAGGGCAAGGATTCACCTGTTTGTATTGGTGCCTGAGATACCTCTGGTTGAGGTAAGCTCAGTACCAGTTGTTGAACACCAGGTGGTTCCTTCGTGGTCAGAACCAGGCCCTAGGGATGTGGTCCCATAGGTGGGGCAGCAACATTGTCAGAAGTAGTGTCCCCGCAGTTTACTCCTCTTCATGTTTGTGGTAGGGTGGTACGATGAACTTGAGAGAGGGCATCTGGGGCTGGGACAGCATCTAGTCTAGTCGCTAGTGCTGTCTTTGAATGGTTTCGGCCTTGGCTTTAATTTAACCAGGAAGTTGTGATTGATTGCTCCATTGTCAGGTTGTTGATGTAAAACACCAGGGGTAGGTGGAGGCCAGGTGAACTGTTATTCTTTTTTTCCTTCCTCGTAACGAGTAATGGGGTGTGGGCCAGTCAGTGGTGGTCACAGGCTACTTAAGGTTTCACTGGGTACTGTGCTGCGTGCGTTATGTCCTATTAACCTTTAGGGGTGCTACCTAAAGTGACAAACCTTTGTGGATGCTAGTGAGCACACAGGTACCTGTTTTTCTTAAAATGTATGTGTTTGTAAATGTGTTTGATACATATGGTTTGCAAGTGCAGTATCTGCTCAAGTGTGGTGAATGTTCATCCATACCCCCTCCTGTGTGTCCTTTTAATCAGCCTTGTGTACAGCTCTCATCCTCAGGTGCCTTATAGTTATTTGTCATGACTTGGGCTGTGCGTTTAAAGGTTGTTGCATTCCCAACGTGCTTATGTTTATGCACCCTAGCTATCCAGTGGGCTTTGGTTTCGGAGGAATATGTGAATGAAGACTACCCTCCAAGGAATGTTTGTTTGGACACCAAAGTAATTTCCGTGGAGGGGTAAGCCTGCTCTCATATTTCGGCCCAGGGTAGTGGTGTATTAGAATGCATGGATTTGTAATGTGTGCTGTTTTTCTAGGTTCTGTATTATTGATCGTGGGTGAGGAATCGTCTCTGTTCTCTTCTTTGTCATTCCTGTATTTACAGTTGCTGTCCTTATAATAGCTTTAGACGTGTTTCTAATTTCTGGCTGTATTGTTTCTTTTGAGTTTGTGTGATTTTGTGGTTGTTTTTGGTATTTTCTTCAGAGGGTGAGCTCTGTTTTGTCCGATGGTCATATGTTTTGTTTAAAACATGAGATTTATATTTTTGTTTGTTTATGCATCCTTTTGTATTTCTTTTGTGTGATTGAATCACGGCTTTTATGGCACATTTGGGCCAGCAGCACTTTTGTAGGGACCTGAATTCACCCTCAATGAGAGGTGTATTCTTACAGTGTGTATAATTTAATTTCTCCAAACAATTAATGTTTAATCCTGTGTATCAGTGTGTGTGTGTGTGTGTGTGTGTGTGTGTGTGTGTGTGTGTGTGCGTGTGTGTGTGTGTGTGTATGTGTGTGTGTGTGTGGGTGTGTATTTTGTATTTTTTTTCCAGGAGCTGAGCCTGTACGCAGAAATTTTCCTCTCACTTTGTGTTTAGGTGGTGATGGGCCAGATCAGAATGTGTTGTGTTAGACACTATATTGCGAGTATGCATGTGTATGCAGGGTGAACACTCAGTTGGTGTGTGCGTGTGGGGTTGAGAGTACTGTTTCAGCCTCCTTAGGGCCTTTTTGGCCAAAGTGGCATGTTTTTCACCAGTAAGCCTCAGCCCTGTTTTTTCTTTGGAGTGATAATTCATTGTGTTGTGTTTACATGTTTTTAATTTTAAATTTTGTTAATTGTCTTAAGACGTTGTATTTTGTTAATTTATTTTTTATTTTTTTGCAATTAGGAGTACTAGTATGAATGGTTTAAGGAACTGGGTTTTTGCTGATATGGTTCCATGACTGGGAACCCAAATTGATTTTAATATAAGTGAAATTGCATTTTCTCTCAATAAAGTGTTTACTCTTTTGTATTGGACCCATGTTTCTGACCTTCTTTTGTACAATGAACCTTTGATGTAGAGTAGATAAGACCTGGAGTTAATTAATTCTGTGGAATATTCTGTGGAAGTTTCCCAGGGTGGTGTAGTTGTGTTTTTTTTATAGTTTAAATTATATATTTTATTTTTAATTTAAATTCAGTTGTTTCACTTATAAATGTATCTATTAGTGGAATCTCGCCACATTTAGCACGTATGTTAGCAGAGGTCTACAACTGAGCCCTGGGCCACAACACAAAACTCCGCATTTGAACAATCAATAGCAGATACTTCATAAAATAATCAAACATACTTACAGTTTCTGATTCAGAGGTGCATGACTGTCTGAACAAAGTGGAAACTGACAAATTTTTCAAGAGTAGCCTTTGTGTATAGCCTGTGTTGTAATCTCCCAGGTTCAGGAGGCTGTCCTCTGTAAAATGCGTTGTGCAAAAGCAAACTTTTGGGTTGTACTGCTCAGGAAGAGCGTTATAAATAAATGTTAACCACTGATTCCTACTTTTGTCCATTTTCGGAAGGCCAAACATAGGGTCTGGTGTAAAATGATTCAAACATAACAATGATTTTAGCTTTTTATTGGGGGGGGGGGGGGGGGGATGCAGGGAGTACTTGTACTTGAAGGCACTTATGTTAATTTTTAAAGCCAACAACTGAACACTTACAAAGCTTTTGAAGCTGAGCTTCTTATCACTATAGGTGCTGCTTCAGAGCAGAGAACATTGTGAACTGTGTGCAGCTTACTCAGGGGAGGATCTATGTTAATATAGCAGAGTCCATCACCAGTCATGGCCAGGGCCTGTATCAATGTGACATCACATTGGATAGAATACGACTCATTTTGTGACACTGTTTATGATTTATGGGGAATATAAAAACAGGAGTGAATGGATTTTTACAATTATGGAGTGGTTGTTTAAACACATTGCCAACAAACATTTGTGCAAACACCATGTAAAAGTGAATTTTGCATAATATACTTGCATTTAAGCAAAAATATAAGGGCACATATAATGGTGGAGAGTGTTGTATGTAAAATACACATAAAATTAACACAAGGGTCACAGACAGACCCACAGACAGACCAAGCATAAACATCATATCGAGGAGGGTCAGAGCCCAGAGCAGAGAAAGTGACATCATCCATGTGTAAAAACAAAGCACACACACTTAACGGACACACACACATAGGCCTATGTCAAGCACATACACATACAGTAGGAAAACAGAACATTATAATAATTAAGATAGTATAAAATAAAGATATTATGAATTATGGAGTACTGAAAAGGGGTTAAAACACTTGGAAGCATTATAACCATATTTAAAACAGGAAAATAGAACAAATAAATTATAAAATCAGAAATACAGCATAATGGGATCAGAGACGGGGAAAAATCTTGTCTCAATGATGAAGTAGAAAAATACAGACACTATGATTATCTGTAGACAGCTGGATTTTTACGATGTAATGCCCTACCAGCTAGGTCAGAACGTTCTAATCCTGCATATAAGAGGCTCTCAGGTCATTCTGACCCTGTGTACAGTGCCTTGCGAAAGTATTCGGCCCCCTTGAACTGTTCGACCTTTTGCCACGCTTCAGGCCTCAAACATAAAGATATAAAACTGTAATTTTTTGTGAAGAACCAACAACAGGTGGGACACAACCATGAAGTGGAACAAAATTTATTGGATATTTCAAACTTTTTCAACAAATAAAAAACTGAAAAATTGGGCGAGCAAAATTATTCAGCCCCCTTGAGTTAATACTTTGTAGTGCCACCTTTTGCTGCGATTACAGCTGTAAGTCGCTTGGGGTATGTCTCTATCAGATTTGCACATCGAGAGACTGAAATTTTTGCCCATTCCTCCTTGCAAAACAGCTCGAGCTCAGTGACGTTGGATGGAGAGCGTTTATGAACAGCAGTTTTCAGTTCTTTCCACAGATTCTTGATTGGATTCAGGTCTGGACTTGGATTTGGCCATTCTCACACCTGGATATGTTTATTTGTGAACCATTCCATTGTAGATTTTGCTTTATGTTTTGGATCATTGTCTTGTTGGAAGACACATCTCCGTCCCAGTCTCAGGTCTTTAGCAGACTCCATCAGGTTTTCTTCCAGAAT
>JAFFST010047311.1:46054-69678 GCA_022414735.1 Noturus placidus | reverse complement strand
GCAAAAATGAGTGGGCCAAAATTCCTCCAGGACGCTGTAAAAGCCTCATTGCACGTTATCGCAAACGCTTGGTTGCAGTTGTTGCTGCTAAGGGTGGCCCAACCAGTTATTAGGTTTAGGGGGGCAATCACTTTTTCACACAGGGCCATGATGGTTTGGATTTTTTTCACCTTTAATAATAAACACCTTCATTTACAAATTGCATTTTGTGTTTACTTGTGTTGTCCTTGACTATTGTTTAAATTGGTTTGATGTTCCGAAACACTTAAGTGTGACAAACATGCAAAGGAACAGGAAATGAGGAAGGGGGCAAACACTTTTTCACACCACTGTATAATAACCTTGAAGACCTTCTAAACAATCTTAGTACCACGTTAGTTTTGTGGTTAACGTAGCAAACTGATGTTAAATCGTGTAGTACAGCTAAGAAATTACATTTGGTTATACAATATCTCTTAAAAGTGAGTACTCCCCTCAAATTTTTGTAAATATGTGATTATATCTTTTCATGTGACAACACTGAAGAAATTACACTTTGCTAAAATGTAAAGTAGTGAGTGTACAGCTTATATAACAGTGTAAATTTGCTGTCAGTGCTCAGATCATACGCCACACACTGTATCAAATTGGTCTGCATGGATATCATCCCAGGAGGAAGCCTCCTCTAAAGATGATGCACAAGAAAGTCTGCAAACAGTTTGAAGACAAGCAGACTAAGGACATGAAATATGAGACCAAGATAATCTTTTTTCAGATGGTGTCAAGCGTGTTTGGCGGCAACCCGCTGAAGAGTACAAAGGCAAGTGTGTCTTGCCTACAGTCAAGCATGGTGGTGGGAGTGTCATGATCTGGGGCTGCATGAGTGCTGCCTGCAATGGGGAGCTACAGTTCACTGAGGGAACCATAGATGCCAAAATGTACTGCACAGTATTCCAGCATGATGACGACACCAAACAAACCTCCAAGATGACCACTGCCTTGCTAAAGAAGCTGAGGGTGAAGGTGATGGACTGGTCAAGCACGTCTCCACACCTAAACCCTATTGAGCATCTGTGGGGCATCCTCAAAGAATGAGGAGGAGCACAATGTCTCTAACAACGACCAGCTATGGTGAACTGAATGCCCAAGAGGATTAAGGCAGTGCTTGAAAATAATGGTGGCCACAAAAAAAATATTGACACTTTGGGCCCAATTTAGACATTTTCACGTAGGGGTGTACTCACTTTTGTTGCCAGCAGTTTACACATCAATGGCTGTGTGTTGAGTTATTTTGAGGGGACAACAAATTTACACTGTTACACAAGCTCTATCTATCTATCTATCTATCTATCTATCTATCTATCTATCTATCTATCTATCTATCTATCTATCTATCTATAACATAATGTTATATAACATTATATATATATATATATATATATATATATATATACATACACACATACATAGTTGTTCCCAAAAGTTTGCATAGTCCGTACAGGTAACACCATACATTAAGAGCCACTGGGACGTAAACCTTTCAAGAGGATGATCGGTGTAAATTGTTATCATCAGTGAATGTTTGCACCTATTGTAATATTTATGTATGTAGTTGTCCTCAGTGTGAAAAGATGGCTCTCAACATCATTTAGCCACTGTTGGAAAGGGGTCAAATATGCAGAATAAGTTGGAAAAGCACAGAATGTTCAGGGCCTGGAGGATTTTTCTGAAGAACAGTGGGCAGTTTAGCTGCTCAGCAAACAAAGGTCTCATGACCAACTATCACACAAAACACAGTTGTAGATCATCCAGGTAATGACACACAGACTTAAGAATGAAGGGTATGTAAACTTTCAAATGAGTTAAATTTTTTTTATACATTCAGCTATAATTATGTCTTGCGGAGTATATGTAAGCATTTGTTATGTGAAATAGCTTATTTTTATGATCCCTCTTATTTTGTTAACAGATTTAGCAGATTCTGCTGTATGCAAACTTTTGGGCACAACATTTTTATAACTAAAACTATTATGTATTTTTGACTAAATTAATTCAGAAAGAGGGTTGGGAGACAGTGTGCGGAGAAAAAGAACACTAGAGAAAGACAGAAACTAAAAAAGTGGAGATGCAAGAAGAGAGCACATGAGCAAGAGAGAAAGAAAGAAATAGGGCTGGTGAGAGAGAGAGTGTTCTTTTGCTCATTGAGCCTTAAGCCCACGCACCAGACCTCAGCATGGTGCATGTGCCTGTCAGACTGAAGACCACACACACACACACACACACACACACACACACACACATATACATGCACACACACACACACACACACTTCCTCTCCTGAGGAAAAGACATGCCCCTGCTGGTGCACCAGCCGACCTCCATAATTTCACTTATTACATTCAGCTTTTCTCTCTCTCTCCATTTTCCCACCACGCCAAATGTTCTTTGCTTTATCACAGTGATCGTGCCGCAATTACTGCTAAAGCTGAAAGCTCACCATTTGTAGTCAGGTCTGTTCATCCCCAAACAGGTCACATGCTCTCGAGAAATGTGTCAGGATGCTGAAACTCATCTATGTCTCTCAAACTCGATGAAGTCATTTCTAAACCCTCAAGCCAAACCACAGCCTGGTAAAGGTCGTTATCTGGGGTTAATCGCTAAGACTAAAAAGGACTATGATGTTTGATGATGTCCAGACTCCACCAGAGGCACTCAAGCCTCCTCGTAATGGCGTCTGATTACCGTGATCATCTTTATTCATTTGCTGCTTCTCTCAAATCGGGCTAATTAAATTGTACGGAGTCCAGAAAATCAAGGACAACAGTGCGATTTATGCCTCTCCATGACTTTTTGGATAGATTCATCATCTTTGGTGTCAGAGTTAAAAGGCCCATTCAGAATATAAATGAGGAGCTAATGGCAGGGTGTTTCAGTAAAGGGAAATGTCCAGGACCGTTTGAGACATACTCTGACCTGGAGTGGCCACGCATAAACCCAAACATCTCTAATTAATGCACAGACATGCTTGGAATCCGTGATGTGGTTTAAACATAGGGCATTGATGAGAGGAAGCTGAAAATGCAGTGTAGGATAGAATCTGAATTTAAAAAAGCTCTGTTCCAAATGAACAATGTCACTTTGCTCTGTTATGTGGCTTTGTCCTCCGAAAAGAGACAGCCAAGAAGATTATTTGATTCCACCCCTGATCCTTCACTATAAGAGAAAACACGTTCATCAATCATTGCTAAGAGAAAATCCTGTGCTTTATTTTGATTTAGGTGGACATCTAAAATCTGCTTCAAATACACACACAAATAAATAATGAGTAAATTATTCCCTACAAGATTTAAATTTGTAAAATCCCATTTCAACAATGCAACCCTTCAATGTCCACAAGCCATGCCCCCTTTTATGTGGACGAGAACTGAAAGGGGAAAATAATTGTTATAACTATTACAGTTTAAAATGGCAGAATTGGGGCAGCACTACAGCTGTAGGATCCTATGTTTGATCCTATGCTCAGGTTATTGTCTATGTGGAGTTACATACAGTGCCCTCCACTAATATTGGCACCCTTGGTAAATATGAGCAAAGAAGGCCAGGAAAATTGTATTTATTTAATCTTTTGAGCTTTTGTTAAAGAAAATGCACAAAAAATGCTCTGCTCTTATGGATACAAACAACTGCATACACAACACCGGTTTATCCAACAAACAATCTTTGGGCAAAATTTTTTTTCCCCTAATTTAATTAAAAAAGTGGAACTTTGATATATTTTAGATCCATTACACATAAAGTTAAATATTTCAAACCTTTCTTTGTTTTAGTGTTGATTTACAGCATAGAACTCATGGAAATAAAAATATATCTCAAATTATTAGAATGAAGATTTTATAATAGAGAAATGCTGAACTTCTGTTAATTTGTCAGGGCTCCTTTTGCAGGAATTACTGTATCATTGTGGCATGGCATGAAGGCAATTAGCCTGCGGCACTCCTGAGGTGTTATGGAATCTAGGTTGCTTTGATAGAGGCCTTCAGCTCATCTGAATTATTGGGTCTGGTTACTTTTATTTTCATCTTGACAATTTAGGTCAGGCGATTTGGCTGGCCAATCAAGCACAGTATAGTCAGCAAACCAGTTACTAGTAGTATTGGCACTGTGTGCAGGTGACAAGTCTGGCTGGAAAAGGGAATCTTCATAAAGATTATCAGCAGATGGAAGCATGAAGTGCTCTAAAATCTCCTGGTATATAGCTGCATTGACTCTCGACTTGAGACAACAAAGTGGACCAACACCTGCAGATGACATGGCACCCAAAATCATCACTGACTGTGGAAATTCACACTTGACTTCAAGCAACTTGAATTCTGTGCCCCTCCACTCTTCCTCCACACTCTGGGACCATGATTTCCAAATGAAATGATAAAATTTACTTTCATCTTCCCCATGATTGTGGTTGTGTGTCATGATTGTGGGGCGGCTGTGGCTCAGTCGGTAGAGCAGGTTGTCCACTAATCCACTAATCGTAGGGTTGGTGGTTCGAATCCCGGCCTGGGTGATCCCATGCCGAAGTGTCCTTGGGCAAGACACTGAACCCTAAGTTGCCCCCGATGGCAAGCTAGCACCTTGCATGGAAGCTCTGCTACCATTGGTGTGTGAGTGTGCTCTCATTTGTAAGTTGCTTTGGATGAATGCGTCTGCTAAATGAATAAATGTAAATGTGTACTGAACCAGACAGAGAGATTAAAGGCTCAGGAATCCCTTACATGTGTTTGAGATGATTAGAGCTCTTTTGTATTATAAATTCTTTATTCTAATATTTCAAGATACTGGATTTTTAGTTGCATGAGCTGTAAACTGCAATCATCAAGATTAAATAAAAAAGGCTTGAAATATTTCACTTTATGTGTACTGAATCTAGAATATGAAAATGACACTTTTTTAAATTAAATTACAGAAAAAAACTTTTCATCCTATGGGCCCACCACTCGTGGGATGAACCGTGGGGGTTCAGGTGCGCTCCTACTCGGGTGGCACTGAAGGTCAGGGGCCTCGACGGACCAGACTTGGGCGGTAGAGGTTGGCTCTGGGGACGTGGAACGTCACCTCTCTGTGGGGGAAGGAACTGGAACTTGTGCGGGAGGTGGAGCGCTACCTAGATCTGGTGGGGCTTACACCTTACGCCTACGGGATGTGTGGGGGGGGACTCTGACTGTTGTCTGGGCATATGCACCGAACACCAGTTCAGAGTTCTTGGCCTTCTTGGAGACCCTGAACAGAGTCCTGTATGGGGCACCAGTGGGGGACTCCATAGTTCTGGTGGGGGAATTCAACGTGCATGTGGGCAATGATGGAGATACCTGGAAAGGCGTGATTGGGAGGAATGGCCTCCCTGATCTAAACCCGAGCGGGCATTTGTTATTGAACTTCTGTGCTAGTCATTGACAGTCTGTAACGAATCCCATGTTTGAACCTAAGGAGGCTCATAAGTGTACGTGGTACCAGAGCACCCTAGGCCGAAGGTCGATGATCGATTCTGTAATTGTATCATCTGATCTGAGGCCGCATGTTTTGGACACGCGGGTGAAGAGAGGGGCGGAGCTGTCAACTGATCAATATCTGGTGGTGAGCTGGATCAAAGGGTCGGGGAAGACTCTGGACAGACCTGGAAAGCCCAAATGGGTAGTGCGGGTGAACTGGGAACGTCTCGAGGAGGCCCCTGTTCATGAGATTTTCAACTCACACCTCCTGCTGATTTTTTCTGGCATCCCTGTGGAGGTTGGGGGCATTGAACCTGAGTGGGCAATGTTCAAAGCCTCCATTGCTGAAGCTGTGGCAGAGAGCTGTGGTCTCATGGTCCTAGGTGCCTCAAGGGGTGGTAACCCTCGAACACCGTGGTGGACACCGGTGGTCAGGGAAGCCGTCCGACTGAAGAAGGAGACCTTCCGGGACGTGTTATCCCGGACAACTCTGGAGGCAGTTGCAAGGTTCTGACAGGCCAGAAGGGCTGCAGCTTCTGCCATGAAAGAGGCAAAGCAGTGGGTGTGGGAAAAGTTCAGAGAGGACATGGAGAAGGAATTTCTGTCGGTACCTAGGTGTTTCTGGAAAACCATCCGCCACCTCACGAGGGGGAAATGGGGAACCATCGAAGCTGTGTACAGTAGGGATGGGACGCTGTTGACTTCAACTGATGAAGTAATTGGACGGTGGAAGGAACACTTTGAGGAACTCCTGAATCTGACTAACACGCCCTCTATGGTAGAGGCAGAGGTGGAGGCTGATGGGGGAGCATCGTCAATTTCTGTGGTGGAAGTCACTGAGGTGGTCAAACAACTACACAGTGGCAAAGCCCCAGGGATTGATGAGGTCTGTCCAGAAACGCTGAAAGCTCTGGGTGTAGAGGGGATGTTTTGGATGACATGCCTCTTTAACATTGCGTGGAAGTCGGGGAGAGTGCCCAAGGAGTGGCAGACCGGGGTGGTGGTTCCCCTGTTTAAAAAGAGGGACCAGAGAGTGTGTGCCAATTATAGGGGTATCACACTTCTCAGCCTCCCTGGTAAAGTCTACTCCAAGGTACTGAAACGTAGGGTTCGGCCGATAGTCATCGGATTAAGGAGGAACAATGCGGATTCCGTCCTGGTCGTGGAACAACGGACCAGCTCTTTACGCTCAGAAGGATCTTGGAAGGGGCCTGGGAGTATGCCCATCCAGTCTACATGTGTTTTGTGGAACTGGAGAAGGCATGTGACCGGGTCCCCAGGGATCTACTGTGGCAGGTGCTCAGGGAGTATGGGGTGAGGGGTTCCCTTCTTGGGGCTATCCAATCGCTGTACGCCCAAAGTTAGAGCTGTTTCCAGATGATTGGCAAAAGGTCGGACTTGTTCCAGGTGGGGGTTGGTCTTCACCAGGGCTACGCTTTGTCACCAATCCTGTTTGTGATATTCATGGACAGGATATCAAGGCGTAGTCGCGGTGGGGAGGGGTTGCGGTTTGGTGACCTGAAGATCTCATCACTGCTTTTTGCAGATGACGTGGTTCTGATAGCATCATCGGTCCGTGACCTCCAGTAGTCATTGGATCGGTTCGCAGCCGAGTGTGAAGCTGGGATGAGGATTAGCTCCTATAAATCTGAGGCCATGGTTCTCAGTAGGAAACCGATGGGGTGCCTACTTCGGGTAAGGAATGAGAACATAACCCAAGTGAAGGAGTTCAAGTAGCTTGGGGTCTTGTTCACGAGTGAGGGGACATTGGAGTGGGAAATTGACCGGAGAATTGGAGGAGCGGGAGCGGTATTGCAATCACTTTACTGCACCATTGTGACGAAAAGAGAGCTGAGCTGGAAGGCAAAACAATCGATCTACCAGGCAATTTTCATTCCTACCCTCACCTATGGTCATATCCAGGTGTTAGAATGGCCAAATCCAATTCCAGACCTGAATCCAATCGAGAATCTGTGGAAAGAACTGAAAACTGCTGTTCACAAACGCTCTCCATCCAACCTCACTGAGCTCGAGCTGTTTTGCAAGGAGGAATGGGCAAAAATTTCAGTCTCTCGATGTGCAAATCTGATAGAGACATACCCCAAGCAACTTACAGCTGTAATCGCAGCAAAAGGTGGTGCTACAAAGTTTTAACTTAAGGGGGCTGAATAATATTGCACACCCAATTTTTCAGTTATTTATTTGTTGAAAAAGTTTGAAATATCCAATAAATTTCGTTCCACTTCATGATTGTGTCCCACCTGTTGTTGATTCTTCACAAAAAATTACAGTTTTATATCTTTATGTTTGAGGCCTGAAACGTGGCAAAAGGTTGAACAGTTCAAGGGGGCCGAATACTTTCGCAAGGCACTGTATTAGTGTCCCACCCACCCAGATTTGAAGTATCTGAAGGGGTTCTGTATGGAGGATTCGCCTCAGATCCCTTGCCATACCATCTCCAACCTCATCAGGTATTATAGGAGAAGACTCCGAGATTTTGTTATGGTACCTGTTCAGAGGCAAGCGCGGGCCCAGAGATGGCGGAGAGATGAGGGAAGCTCGCAGCATGAGGCACATCGTCTGAAGTAGACAACGTAATCAAAATCCAATAATCGTAATCGTGAACGAGGCTAAAGTCCTGAAACCATGTAAACCCAAAACATATCTGAGAGCTTGGTAACTAGTAAGAACACAGATTAACTTGAACGTTACTTCACGCCACATTGCTGATAACAAGGTCTTATATAACCTTGGTGTTAGCACTCAGTACTCCGGTGAACTTGAGCGTAGGTGTGGCTGAGATATGTAGTCCGCGCCGGCATGGTGGCCGCGAGTTCGCCGTAGCGTTAAAGCTTTTATCTTGGCAGGAAGGGAGGTAGCACAAAGTATTGATTAAAAGAGTGCCAATACTTTCTGCAAACCTACATTTAACAAAACAAATATTATGCACACACACACACACACACACACACACACATACATATATATATATATATATATACACATACATACGCACACAGTATCTCACAAAAGTGAATACACCCCTCACATTTTTGGAAGTTTTTGATTATATCTTTTCATGTGACAATGTAATGTAGTGAGTGTACAGTACAGTTTCTCTATCCAGAATCTTTGCCGACGAGTCGGACTCAACTGTATCCGTGGTCAATCAACATTTGAATTCAACATTAAAACCTGACCAGTGCAAGAGAATGGCACATTACTCTAGCATGCCTTCCAACTTGGCGGCTGTGGCTCAGTTGGTTGAGCGGGTTGTCCACTAATCCACTAATTGTAGGGTCAGCGGTTCGATTCATGACCCCGGCCACATGAGTCCACATGCCTAAGTGTCCTTGAGCAAGACACGGAATCCCGAGTTGCTCCTGATGGCAAGTTAGCGCCTTGCTTGGCAGCTCTGCTACCATTGGTGTGAGTGTGTGTGTGTGAATGGGTGAACGAGACACAGTGTAAAGTGCTTTGGATAAAAGCACTATATAAGTGCGCCATTTACCATAACTTAGACTTTCTCGTAGCACTTCACACTTTTGGCAATTTACACCTGTAACAGCAGAATCAACATGCTGCTACGATGCCTCGGTTATTACTGTCTCTTCCTATCTCCCTTGCTATCTGAGAGGCGGGCTCGGCCATCCCATTGGCTGGAATGTAGAAACTCTCACTCCTGTAGGCTGATGTCCTAACAACACCCTGACCTCATATTGGATAATACATATACTGTATTCAGTCGGACTTATTTATTTAATTAATGCATTTATATCCAAGTTTTACCCCTGGGTTACACCCTCCCCCCTTGACACCATGCACGTCCCCATGTATGGTTGTGGCTGCTTGAAAACAACTTTGGAAGAATGAAGGGGTCCCAAGTAGGGTTCAGTATGGTTAGTCTCTTGAAGCGCATCAGAGACTGCACAGCCCTGGAACAGAGACTGCACAATAGCTAACAAAGTGTACTGTACTGTAGTCTCTCAGGGGGAACTCGCTGTCTTTCTGATCGCCGGAGAACATCAACTCCGTCAGGTTCAATCGGCTCTGCTTCTCTAGCATTAGTGCAATGCTCTGACACATGCCCGGCCACCTCTTCCAGTACAAGCTCACTCCCAGCAACAAGTATGTCACCTCCAGACCCTGAGGTAAGGTCCAATTCTGGCAATTCATCTGCTCCGCTCACCGGAGCATCAGAATTTTGACTCTTGTCAGTCACTGGAGTAAACTCTAATGGGGTATCTCCAACTGGTAAACTTTCAGGCAGGTCGGTAGTATCTGCTGGTACATCAGTATCACTCACTGGTTGGTCAGCCGGCATGTCTACTTCACCCGCTAACTCATCGACCTGTGGGTGATCTTTAGTGTCATGCCTATGGCTGGGAACTTCATACAGCTTAGTTACTGTGAATGTCTCTCTTATAGATGGGCCTGGGGACCAACTAACAGAGTTATCATTCTCAGTATCAGAATAGGCAAATATATCCTCCTCAGGATCAGGATCTACAGACTGCCTGGATCTGGGTTTACACGGTGTTGACTGCACCTGCCAGTCCACCTTTGCAGAGACCAGAAGAAAACCATACGGTAGCAGAAGGTCACGATGGACTGTTCTCAAGGGTCCTTCCTTAGTTTCTGGCCGAATAGTGTACACAGGGAGACTCCCAGCTTGCTTCACTACTACATAGATATCCGGCTCTAATTTATCTGCAAGTTTGTGTTTACCCCTAAGGCGAACTGCTCTAACTAACACTCAGTCCCCAACCTCAAGTATAGAAGGAGCAACACGTTTGTCAAACCTAGCTCTGTTCCTATCCGTTATCTTCCTAGCATTTTGGGACGCTATTCTATAGCTATCTTCCAGGTGTGACTTCAGTTTCTGGATATACTGCAAGTGTGTCATACTGTCACTCCCTTTCAATGGTAAGCCAAACGCCAAGTCGACCGGTAGTCTCGGTTGATGGCCAAACATTAGCTCATAGAGAACCCTGTTATATCATTTCTCGTGCAGTTATACGCATGCACCAAAGGTTTGACAAATTTATGCCACTGTGTCTTATCTTCTACTGATAATGTCCCGAGCATGCTCAGAAGAGTTCGGTTGAAACGTTCTACCAGGTTAGCGGTGTGGTACGAACTTTGCGGATACCCAACATCTTACACAACTCTTTGATGACATGTAATTCGAAATCAGTCCCTTGGTTGCTGTGCAATCGTTCTGGAATACCATAATGCACTAGGAAGTTGTCCCATAGATACTGTGCAACAGTTTGGGCTGTCTAGTTTGACGTTGGCACAGCAATAGCATACTTAGTGAAATGATCGGTCAAGACAAGCACATCATTGGTGTTACCTTTTCAATGGTCAAGAAGTCCATGCACACAAGTTCAAGCGGTCTGGTAGTCTTGATATTCACCAACGGAGCCGCTCGCTTTGGAGCTCTTTTTCTCCTAACACACCTATCACAAGTCTTTATGTGTCTCTCCACATCTGCAGCGATTCTTGGCCAATAAAACCGAGTTCTGATAAGATCAAGAGTACGCTCAGTACCAAGATGACCCATGTCATCATGCAGACTTTGCAAAACGACAGGCCTAGCCATCTCAGGAAGAACAAGTTGGTAAGTCTTTTGGGCACCTTCTTGACGGGTTCTGTAGAGAATTCGATCATGTAGTTCTAGATGACACAACTCTCTGAGTAGTAAATTTCAGTTTCAAGCTGAGCTATTACTCCTCTTATACCAGGGCCTACACGCTGTTGATCTCTAATTTGCTCTGCCGACATGAAGGGAACTATCGGTAAACCACCACCCTGATCGTCATCCACAAACGCAGGTGGTAAAGCTTCTTCAGACATTGCTAATGACTGCACCAGTGTCAAAACATCCTCGCTACCTGAGTCAGTACCTGCTGGTTTACAAACAAGATGTTTTTTTGCAGATGGCACTCACGACATCTGTGTCAAGGCAGGGTAATGACTCACTCAAGTGAGTTTGTGCAAATTGGCGGATACGATCTTGCTCCTTCTGGGAAATAGTATCTGTGCTCAGCCCTCCATGTGGTCGCCTAAAAGAACATCCGCATCGGAGTTTAACTTCCCTGGAGTTTAACTTCAACGCAAGAAAGTCTAGTTTGTGGGCTGGCTACTGTGAATCACTCCTAGATAACCCTCTACTAGCATAAGCAAGTACTCGCATTTGACCTTGCTGTTCCTGATACAGTGCTGCCCCTATCCCGGTAGTACTGGCGTCAGTATGCAGAGTGTACGACAACTTAGGGTCAGCAAAGCCCAGTACGGGAGCAGTAGTGAGCTTCTCTATGATTGCCTTAAAAGCACGCTCACATGCAGGTGTCCAACACTCACCAAAGGGTTTCTTTGGATCATGGTAGTTCTGAGGTTTTGTCTTAGGGTTATTACTCTTGCGCAGAGGCGGTTAACCTGCGGTAAGGTCAGTAAGAGGTTTCACAATGCTATAATAGTCTTTGATAAAATGTCTATACTGTCCAGACATACCAAGGAAAATCCTCAGTGATTTTAGGTCATGAGGTACTGGCCAAGTCTTTAGAGCTTCCACTTTATCAGGGTCTGTTTCTACTCCATTCTTCAACACTATATGGCCTAAGTACTTCACTGAAGTTTGGAAAAATACACATTTCTCGGGTGAAAATTGCAGCCCGTACTCTTTCAAATGATTCAAGACCTTCAGTAGCCTAGCTTCATGCTCTTCGAGCGTTTTGGAAAACACGATAATATCGTCAATGAACACAATAACCTCTAAGATTCCGTAAGCCGCTGGAATGTGCTCGGAGCATTTGTAATACCTTGTGGCATACGGTTAAACTCCCAAAAACCCATGTGACAGACAAAAGAGGTCTTGGGTTTATCTGATTCGTCAACCTCAATTTGGTAATATCTGGACTTTAGATCAAGGACTGAAAACCATTTGGATCCATTCAAAGTGGAAAATGTCTCTTCCAGATTTGGGAGTGCATAAGCATCCTTAATAGTCTGGAGGTTAAGTTTCCTGTAATCAATGCAGAGACGAACATCCCCATTCCTCTTCCTTACTACCACAATAGGTAAAGAAAAATGTGAAGAAGACTCACGAATGACTCCTGCTTGTTGCAATTCTAGCACGTGCTTATGGACGGCTTCCAGGTCATTAGGATGGATAGGTCTAGCTCTGTGTTTGAAAGGTGTCTTATCGGAAAGTTTAATCTGGTGTTTCACTTTATCAGTTCTCCCGAAGTCAAGGTCATTCTGTGCAAAGACCTCTGGCATGCTATTGAACTGTTGCACAATTCTTTCCTTCCACTCTGCATCAATTGGAGAACCGTCAAAGTTGAAGTTCAAGGAAGACTTAAGACTAGTGCTGGGCTTCTGGGTATTCACACTCTGTTTTTGTGAAAGAACTCTCTGGAAGGTATTGACTTCCCCGATGACACATTTCTGAGGAATCGTGACATCGTGATCGGTTTCGTTGGTAAATACTATTGAAATTTTATGGAAAGCTTTAGCTGGTATGTCAATGAGACAGGTCTTCACAAGTAATCCGCTCGGCAAAGATGATGTGGTTGGATGTTCAAGCAAAGCAGTTTTCTCTGACAGAAGTCCAGGTGCAGAAACAGAAACGTCCACCGCCACTGTCTGACCAGGCAGAACAAGGTGGGAATTCTTTTCATGTATGATAAACCATCCAGTTCTACCATAATTATATTGATGATGCCTCAGTTCAAGAACTTTCAGTACTGCTTTGTACCCATGTGATGTCGATGGCCGCACCTCAGCAGTGATTCCAGCATAGGTTTCATACAATACATCCAGGGTGTTAGTTCCAATTAACATCAGGGGCTGTGAAGCTGCACTCATATCTGGAACTACTAGAGCAAGGGTTGGCACTTCAGCTTCCACAACCAGGAACTCCATAGGAAAAGTGACATTGAGCTCAATGTACCCAAGGTAAGGCATGGATTGCCCATTTGTGCCTTCGATCTCTTGAAGCTCGAAAAGTGGTTTAATCTCATGCTTCGCCAAATGACTCTGGTAAAATGATTTGGCTACTGTAGTGACTTGGGAGCCTGTATCTAATAAACAATGGACATTCTTCCCTCTTATTTTGATCTGAGCGGTTCTCTTTGCACCTACCAATTCCCTTGGTAATCCAAGGAATTTACTTGAGTATGAGACTTTAGTAAAGCTCATCTATTGGTTGTTAACTTAAACTTACGTTCAGTGGGACATTTACAACTTACTACAGCTCCTGGCAGCCCCTTGACGGGAACTGATTTCAGTTTAAATGCACTATACCACTGTTTTGCCTTTCCACCTCTGGCGCAGCAATATAAGCTCTTTTCTTTTTGCAGCTACCAGATCGGGATTAGGGTCGGACCTGCACGTGGCCGCCAGATGACCATTCTCCCCGCATCAGAAACAATACCAAGGCTTTGGCTTCTAGGTGAGATTGTCACCTGTGGTCAGGGTGGGTGAGATTATCACCACTGTCTTTGCCTGGTCAGGTTTTTTAAATTCATTCTTTCTCTGTAAGTCCCTTTTGAGAACAGGTTGTCTAGCACCTGCTAGCATGGCTATCTGATCCTTTAAGTCAGCTACTTGCTTTCTCAATACACTCATGTCTCTGGAATCCTGACTGGTACGGAGTTTGCAGACTTCACTTACAGTGTGCTTGGCCGACAGTTTTTTGCCTAGTGACACTCAGATGACGTCGAATCCTGTTGGATTAAGTTTCTTGTTGTTCCTCTGCAGCCCGTAGCAGCATCAGCAGCTCTGCAAACGATGAAGGGCTGAGTTTCTTGCACTCTAGCAGGAGATCAGTGAGCAGACCCTCATCCCAATAACCCCAGCAGAATTGTTTAAGGAGATGTCAGTCCACCTCACCCCTTGGCACGCCCCCTCTCCATTCAGTGAGGTTCAAAACCACCTGAAGCCACTTAAGATAAGCAGAAGGCTTCTCCCCATGATCCTGTAAAGTATTCATGAAACGGACAAACAGTTCGTCTCCATCAGCCATAGTTCCGAAAGCAGAATCCAGCAATAACAAGTAATCTGTAGGTGGAGAGGCAGGATCAAGATACATAACAAGATCAGATGCTGGAGCAAGAAGACTTTCTAGTATTTTCTTTGTCTTATCAAGATCAGAGATTGAATCGTCTTGCATAAGCAAGACCACATGAGAACGCCAAGTATGAAAGTCAGTTTTGCTGTACGATATGGGTGTCTTCCCAAAAAATGATCTTAGTCTTATAACGGAATGAGCATGCTTGCCATTGTCTTCGCTCTTAACAATGTGTTCTACTACAACCCTCTGCACCTCTGGTAGACGAAATCCCAGGGCCGTAATGTCTGTGGCTTCTCTGGCATTGAGCTGAGAAGCGTCAACTTGGGATCGATGTCAAGTAAAGTAGCTCGGGTAGGGAAATAACCTTTGCCTGCGGTGTGCAGAGAGTCAACATCGCGCAAGGGTTTCTCTGTCGAGTCGAAAGCTTCGAGCCGGAGAGGGCTGTAGAGTGTGCTTGGCTCCATGGCATCGAGGGAGACCTTTATCTTTGACATAACTTCTCTAAGCACTTCCCCAAAATCTTTCCCACTCAGCTTAGCTACTCCTTTTATTTCATTTAATTAATGATCAGTGGCAATAGCCCCTATTTTCTGTGCATAGATATCAGCTAATTTAGACTCAGGATCATCAGACAGTGAATGAATATACGCACACCGAGGTCCTAGAGTTTGTAGGGCTATCCCCAAGATGTACTCTACTATGAGGCTCTTATGAAATTAAGAGGTGTTATCGTCTACTGCTAAAGACCTAGCAATCGAACCGTACAGTTTTAGATCATTAACAATAGACTCATCTTTATCTAATCCAGCTAACCCACTCACTATTACAGCATTGGGCACCTTAACCCCTAACCTATCCACTATCTCCATAATGCAGCAACAGTGGAAGGTTATGTGGAAAACTATCAAAGGACACAAGGTATGGTGTTGGATGATGACAGTGAAATGATACGCCGGACATACAAATTAAGTTAACTTTGTATATTGTATAAAATAACCAATAGGAACAAATATAACAGTAAGGAAATAAAATAAATGAATTAAAAATACAAAATTAGAATCCCAAACATATATCCTAAACAGTCATTAGAAGAAGACAATATATGTAAACTACACAATTATTAAGTTAATACAACCTCTTTAAAACAAAGTGATACTCAAATCAGATCACCCTGAACTACTAACTTGACTAAACTCGGGTCGTGGTGAGACAGAGTTCACAGTGCTTGGGTTTGGAGAGTACCGAGTCAGTGCAGTCTGAGTGTCCTCCTCCAAAGGAAACAAGTGTCAATGTGCACAAAGTTCTACCTGATCCCCTTGGGCCAAGGGAAAAAACAAAACAGAGTTCTCGGACGCAGTGTGCTGAAACTGCAACCTCCTAGCTGCAGTCAGGTTCGAGACCGAGTGGGGTTGACTCGCCATCAATTACTGGAACAATTTCTCTGAGGCTATCCAGAATATTCACCGACGGGTTGAACTCTACCGTATCCATGGGCAATCAACATCTGAACTCAACATTAAAACCTGAACAGTGCAAGAGAATGGCACATTACTCTAGCATGTCTTCCAACTTAGACTCTCTCGTAGCACTTCACACTGTTGGCAATTTACACCTGTAACAGCAGAATTAACATGCCGCTATGATGTCTTGGTTTTTACCAAGACAGTCTCTTCCTAAGTCCCTTGCTAGCTGAGAGGCTCGGCCATCCCATCGGCTGGAATGTAGCAACTCTCACTCCTATAGGCTGATGTTCTAACAGCATCCTGACCTCGTATTGGATAATACAAATATTCAGTCGGACGTATTTATTTAATTAATCCATTTATATCCAAGTTTTACCCCTGGGTTACACCAACATGGGTTAACGGGCACACCTGGTGAGTATAGCAAAGGGGCCTGGATTGTCCCACCATCCAATGTGAGATCCTGTGGCTCAGTGAATCGTAAGGTCTGTGCTTTTCCTGAGGAGCCCATGGTTTGAATTGCCTTACGTGTAAGTGGAAGCTGTGAGCCTTCTTTCCCTGATGCTTGAGTAGGTGGCTCCAGTGTCGATCATAAAGGGTGTTTGGAGTCTATTTCCGATCGTCACTGTGACAGTTGGTTCTTGTTCAGTGTGCAGTTTGGTCACTGCATTCCCTGCATCCTTCTGCTGCCCCTTTTAGCATTTGTGGAAACCGGCCCCATCAGTATCCTCGTCCTCTCCCCCAGGTGGGTGGCCCTTGGTACATAGGGGGTCTGAGCTAAGCCCCACTACTTCTTCTAACTTCTTCTGCATCTCCCCTGGGAGATCCTTCTTCAGCAGTAGTTTGAACAGTCCCAAACTTGCCACTGAATCATCCCACTTGGCACCCATTTTATCCCTCCATTTGTCTTGGAACTCTTGTATGAAGGTAATCACATTCTCTTTATATTTCAGCTTTATATTTTCGAATTTCCCAGGGTCCATCTTTGCCGGATACATGTTTCCCACTGCATCCCATATTTCTTGTTGCTATAGACCAAATGGGATGGCATCAGCCTGTTGGTCGTCTATCAAATCTCCATGTTGTGCCATATTGAACACCTCTTCAGCCCGCCCCTTGCCCACTGTTTGGCAGAAAATGCCTTTAATTTCACCAATTACCAGGTGCTATCCTGATGTCTTTTCCTCAAACTGTGTAATCCATTTCTGCACCCCTTCACACATGTTGGGTAATCGTTGAATCAGACCTGTCAGGTCTATGAAGCTCCAGGGTACATAATGCAAGGCTTTTCCTTTGACCATGAGGGGCATCTGACCTGGGGGTGGCTCATTCTGATGCAGGTGAGACTCGGACTGGGAGCTGGAATGCGCTCTCCGAGTCTTTGTGATGCTTGGCTGGTATCTCGCGGGGGCTTTCAGTGCTCTAGTTTCACTGGAATCCACCTTTGTTGGAAGGGGGCACCTGGTTCCACATCCTTGCTAGCACCCAGTTCATTCTCTTCTTCGTCTTAAGTTTCGGACCCCTCACTCTCTATCCCCTCCTGTCCATCTTCCATATCCATGTCCGAGCTCACCTGCGTATTTTTCCACTGTTGAGTTTCTTTGTACACTCGTGTTAGGGCCATTGAGGCCTCCCTCATGCTTCTTAGCTGTATTCCTGCTGACTGGTTCAGTGCTTCCCCTCCCATCCTTATGTCTTCCAGTTGATGCTTGTTCGCCTTCTTTGCAGTCTTTGCCATCCAGAATGCTTGTCCTGCGAGCTCTTCCAATTTCTCTATTTTACCCACCCCATATGATATTCCACTCTCCAGATGCTGAACTCTGCCTTCCAATTCCTTTTCTTCCTCTGTCATGTATGGGGGGAGCACCACATCCTCTTCTATACGGAGCATTCGCCCCTCATTGCGTCTCGTCTCCCCTTCTTCTCCTCCTCTAATGTGTGGAGCCTCTTGTCCTCTGTTTTTACCCCATCGGTCTTGCTCACTCCTATGACCCCCCTGCTTCTCAGTGCTACGGCGCTCCTCTTGGTCATGTACTTCCTCCGGTTTCCCTGTCTCTTTGCTTGCTTACCATTTCCTGTGTGTCTGAGCCTTTCCTCCCCAGCCTCGGGGTGCTAGTGGGAATCCCTGGCCACACAGGAGTGTAGGTCCAGTCTTTCATGTACTCCTGCAGTTCCCTATTCCTTTCTTTGCTGCCTACATGTGAGAGGTCCAGCCGCAGGCTTTCATCCTCGTGTCCAGCGGCTCTGCCTTCCATTTTGATTGCTTCTGTGCCCTATCATGTGGGATGCCTCATTCTTTGATATCCAGTGAATGTTCCCTGAATGTCCACTTCAGTTTCCTTCCCTTCATCTTCTCTGTCCTCCACCCCTTGCGTCATATATAGTACTGCAGGCTGGACACATCTGAGAGGCTTCACTGGTGGGAGGAACCGCAGCAATCCCGGGCCCGGCTAGCTCAGTCGGTAGAGCATGAAACTCTTAATCTGAGGGTCCAGGATAGGGGGGGGGGGAGTGGATTATATGGAAGGGGGTGCCTGGCTCCCTGTGCTTCTTCAGTGGTGGAGCGGTTCCTTCACTTTCTGCTTATCTCTCCGCTTCTGCCCCTTCTTTCTGAATAGCCTCCTTTACCGTTTTTGTGAAACTCAACTCCCTGACTTCCTCTCTGCCATCTCTGCCCATTCCCTTTCTTTTTCTTTTTCCCTTTTCTCCTTCCCTATATTCTCAAACCAATCCACTATCTTCATTTTTATACATCTTTCCCATTCTCTTAGTCCTTTTTCTGTTTATTCCATATAGCTAATCTCTCCTTCATTATTTGGTATAGTTGTTCATCAAAGGTCCCCACCTCGGGCCATTTCCACTCACCACTGGTTTTCCTGCTCCATTTTTTTCAGTAATGCCTAATCTTTCTCATCAGTGCAGTGTTTGTTGATCACCCTCTCTGTTGTGCTCACCTCTATGTTATGCTTGGACATATTTTTGCTTTTACCTCTTCTATGCGTTTTTGCAGGTGCAAATCATGTCTCATTCCCCTCAGTCTATGATATGTCCTGTTGATGAATTATACGGGCGCCCCTTCCCTAAATTAATGTGTCACAGTTATCCTTCACAACCAAATGTTCTTCCTCTACCTTATCCTACTGTCCAGACCCGCTTAGTTTACCTCGTGTCGTACCGTTTCCCCTTCCGTCCTTACTCAGTCTGGCTCTGCTAGGGACTCATACACACAATATACATATCCATACATATATTTCATATAATACTTAATCTTAGCTTATACTATTTTTGTCTTCTTTTTTTCCCTTTTTTTATAACCAATGCATGCATGCTCACACACAGGTACCTGTTACAGAAATTTGTAGTATAACACATTGCAGGACTTTCACTCACTCAACACATATACACAATATCATTAAAATTACCGTATACAATTACAATCAGTTAACACTTCTCTTAACTTTTCTCACTCACTCAGCGGCCCATATTTGGATAGCCCTTACTATACTAGGTTCTTTTGGATACCAACTCCGTCTTTCTTCCCACCCTAGGGCTTCTCATTCGTGACAACAGATCACTAAGACAGAACTTTGAAAAAACAGGTGTCTGCAGTGCCTTTTTCCTACATGGCCTATCTGTTGATTTAGAGTGTGAATTTCCATGTGAGAGATCAAAGATGTACTGGTCTTAACCCAGTCCCATCTGGGTCACCAAATGTTGTATCAACTTTGGCCTATCACCCAAAGATAATTAATTTTTAACATAGAAACTGATACTCACATATATTAACTAGATGAAGGTAGAAAGTAAGTCACCGAGAGCCAGTGAGAGAAGAAGCAAGGGTTTATTTGTTCTATGAGATCCACACAGTTGAGACATCCCAAAGGTGATCTAAATACCAGAGCTGAAGCTCTCCTATTTATACGGTTTTCTAGGGTCTGGCTGACCCAGAAACCAGTTTGTTTAGGGTCAGGATGACACAAACACCAATATGTTTAAAGTTAGCTTATCTCGTGGCCCCCTGCAACTGTGAGCCCTTATCTCGCAGCTGCAGCTCGGCTCCTTATATTTTGTCTTGTTTTACTCTTTAAAATTACCTGACCTTGTCTATATCACTCCTGACTGGATTTTAATTTATTACATTATGAGTCCCACCAGCCTAGTGAATTCTCAATAAAATTACATACTATTCATACTAGGTCTCCCTTGTGTTTATTTCATGTCCATTTTATTTCCAACACAGCACACCACACATGCACACAGTCTCGGTTGCCAACATCATACTTAACAAGTAAATTGCATGATATAAGCAGGTAAAACTAGCATCAAACAGCTAAGCAACAAAGCTAAAAACACATACTTTCATAGTCTGTAGCAACGAAGGGAAGGGTGGGTTTTCGACCATGACACATTCCTTGAGGCATAAACAACATCTTATATATTGTGGTAGAGAGATAGCTCATTGTCCACGTATTTAATAATAGTGACATTTTAATTACTGCACACGCTTCACTCCTTCTACCCCCTATTTTTGTATCCTTGCCCCGACGATGGGTTACATACAATTGGCATCAGTCCCAAGGCCTAAACAACCCAGAAATAATACTAGATAAAGACCCTGGACCATACGCCGCATCATTCTCCACTGCTTATGGAAGATGGTGTACATTAGAATGTTGTCCCACTGTGGCTAGTCTCGTTCTTTGCCTAGCTCCAAAACCATCTCAAGGCTGGCCCTGGGAGAGTAAAACAAATGCACCCATGGGACACAAATTACCATCAACATCAACATCATGCATCAACCCATTGTTTATATCGTGCAGAGACAATATGTAAGAGAGCCCTACTACTTCTGGAGGAGGTGGCACTGGTGCTTCTGGAACCACAATTCGACATGACCCGACCTGAGAGGTGTCTGGAATGGCCACGGAAAGGTCCAGTTCCTCTGAGTCTCCTGATGAAGACAGATGTCTAACTGGGAGGCCTTCAGGAAGAACAACAATTGGGGAACCTTGACATATTTGAGTCTTCATCAGAGAATAATGGACATGCTTGATCCTACCCAGATCATCCACAGGTTCAACAGCATACACAGACCCTCCATGTTTTAGTGTCCACACAACCTGATACACCAATGAGCTCCACAGGTCCTGGATTTTATGATGGCCCCTCATGCTTTGATCCTGGAGGTAAACCAGTTGACCATCCTTCAGAGGTGGATCATGAATGTGTTGTTCATGCTGCTTATTTTGATGTTCAGCAACAACTTTCAAGCGTTTCCGTGATGCTCGAATGCCACATGCATCCTTGTTCGATGCTCTAGAATACACTCATGAACCCCCCTCACCCCAGATTCAGAACCCTACCCAACAGGAAGTCAACAGGGAGTTGACCAAACATCCTGAGAGATTGGTCTCCTGACCCAACATCAGGAGATATGGAGACTCACCTGTGGCCTAGTTGGGACTGGTATTATAGCAGAACAAGATCTGCGGGAAGGAAGATACCCAATCCCACTTCCTGGAAGCAGGCAGAATGTGCAGAAGGTTATGAAGGGTTCGGTTGAAGTATTTGCATTGGTCGGGGACAGCCAGCATATATTTACTCAACACATCTGTTAACGCTAAAACATTCTCGTGCCCAAAGCGAGAAGGCTTAAGCATCATAAAATCAATAGCCAAAATCTCATTGGGCTTAGAAGCTAAAACATGACCCATAAAGCCCCGGGTAAGTGGATGGTGTCCTTAGCCATATGACATCGCTTGTAATCCCATCACCAATGTGCCACTTCTATACACATCCCTGGACAATAACACCACTGACGTATTAGTTCAGTAGTACGCTCAACACCTTGATGTCCATGGTGTTTATGCAACTGGGTCAATATTTCATGTTTTAAAGCCACAGGCAAAATCAACTCTAGCACCTCCTCACACCAATCAGAGCATGACATGCAGTGATAAAGGACTCCCCCAGAGACGTCCCATTGCCAAAGAAAAGTCAACACAGACTTGGGGAGCAACCAGTGCTCTGCAAAGCTGGGAAATGACCCCTGCTCCCAAAACACCAAAACCCTCTGAATATCAGGATCCCCCACCTGTAGCAAACTCAAGTCCTCACAGGAAAAGCTGGGCAATGCTGTAATCACTACTTGATCAATCTGTACTAACGGTTCTACCTCCGCTGCCTGCCTCACCACTGCTGGAATAACAGTTCCAGGTAAGAAACTCCCACGTGTCTCCTGACAAAACTGATTCTATCTAGAGGGAGCATCCGCATTCCAGTTGCTCCTCTCAGAACATTATTGAACCTCAAACTCAAATGAGGCCAACTAAGCAGTCCAACGTTGTTCAGTAGCTCCCAGTTTAGCTGACGCCATATAGACATTGCACTTCTGGCCCAGCAGGTACTCCCTAAACTTCTCAGGGATGGCCCACTTGAGCGCTACCAACTCCAATTTCATGGAACTATAGATGGTCATATTTCTCTCAGTGGGCCTAAGGTTGCAACTACCTTACGCGATAGGGTGCAACCTAACAATTCAAAAAGTGAAACTACTATAATGTATACATTCATTACACACAGACTGATATATTTCAAGTGTTCATTCCTTTTAATTTTGATGATTATAACTGACAACTAATGAAAAACCCAAAATCAGTATTTCAGAAAATTAGAATATTGTGAAAAGGTTCAATATTGAAGACACCTGGTGCCAGACTCTAATCAGCTATTTAACTCAAAACACCTGTAAATTCTTTAAATTGTCTCTCAGTCTAATTCTGTAGAATACACAATCATGGGGAAGCCTACTAACTTGACAGCTGTCCAAAAGACGACCATTGACACCTAGCACAAGGAGGGCAAGACAAAAAAGGTCATTGCTAAAGAAGCTGGCTGTTCACAGAGCTCTGTGTCCAAGTACATTAATAGAGAGGCGAAGGGAAGGAAAAGATGTGGTAGAAAAAAAAAGTGTACAAGCAATAGGGATAACCGCACCCTGGAGAGGATTGTGAAACAAAACCCATTCAAAAATGTGGGGGAGATTCACAAAGACTGGACTGCAGCTGGAGTCAGTGCTTCAAGAACCACCATGCACAGAGGTATGCAAGACATGGGTTTCAGCTGTCGCATTCCTTGCCACTCTTGATCAAGACACAGTGTCATAAGCATCTCACTTCTCACTGCTGCTGAGTGGTAAAAGTTATGTTCTCTGATGAAAGTAAGTTTTACTTTCCTTTGGAAATCAAGGTCCCAGAGTCTGGAAGAAGAGAGGAGAGGCGTTCCACATTCCACAGAATCCACGTTGCTTGAAGTCCAGTGTAAAGTTTCCACAGTCAGTGATGGTTTAGGGTGAAATGTCATCTGCTGGTGTTGGTCCACTGTGTTTTCTGGGGTCCAAGGTCAATGCAGCCATCTACCAGGAAGTTTTAGAGCACTTCATGCTTTCTGCTGCTGACCAACTTTATGGAGATGCAGATTTCATTTTCCAACCAGACTTGGCACCTGTGCACAGTGCAAAAGCTACCAGTACCTGGTTTAAGGACCATGGTATCCCTGTTCTTAATTGGCCAGCAAACTCGACTGACCTTAACCCTATAGAAAATCTATGGGGTATTGTGA
>JAFFST010047311.1:27463-45072 GCA_022414735.1 Noturus placidus | reverse complement strand
GTGTGTGTTTGTGTGTGTATATATATATATATATATATATATATTTATAGATAGATAGATAGATAGATAGATAGATAGATAGATAGATAGATAGATAGATAGATAGATAGATAGATAGATAGATAGATAGATAGACACCTGTGAACCATGCCGTCAACCTCTATTATCTGATGCGAAGATGCAATTCACAGGCCTACCCTAATATGACAAAGCAGTTTCCATAATTCCGGCCGAGGGTGATAAATCAGCCATCCGGCTTGAGACAGTAGATCCCTGCAGATGGGAATCTTCAAAGGAGTGCCGTCTAGCAGGGATATAGTCTCTGAGAACCATATTTGAGCTGGCCAATGAGGTACTACTAGCAGCAGATGTAGACAGTCTTGGTGAACTCTTGCTAGAACTTGTGAAAGCAGAACGATCAGGGGAAAAGCATATACAGTATCTCACAAAAGTGAGTATACCCCTCACATTTTTGTAAATATTTGATTGTAGCTTTTCCTGTGACAACACTAAAGAAATGACACTTTGATACAATGTAAAGTAGTGAGTGTCCAGCTTGTGTAACAGTGTTAATTTGCTGTCCTCTTAAAAATAACTCAACACACAGCCATTAATGTCTAAACTGCTGGCAACAAAAGTGAGTACACCCCTAAGTGAAAATGTCCAAATTGGGCCCAAATAGCCATTTTCCCTCCACGGTGTCATGTGACTTGTTAGTGTTACAAGGTCTCAGGTCTGAATGGTGAGAAGGTGTGCTAAATTAGGTGTCATCGTGCTCATAATGTCAAAGCTAGAAACTGGGGACACTTCCAAATTCTCAGAGCACGCCTGCATTGCCATGTGACACTGATTAGTTTAATATACGAAACCTGCAACTAGCCCCTCTTTTGGGATCACCAAAACAAGCTGGCTTACACAACAGATAAAACCCACGGTCCTTTACCAGAAAGTGATAACTTCAGGGAGGAAGGGGGGAGGGGGAGGGCTTCCTTTGTTGAATCAGCACATTCCACAACCAGAGCACTACAGAGAAACAATTACTGAAAATTAATACATCTGGAAAACCACTGGAAACACCTACAGTATTTTCTACCATGCTTCCTTCTGAACTTATTGTGCTCATAACCACTAAGTTGCCACAAATTGTTTAATTTATTTAGCATGCATTAGTGTGGTTGTACTAGTATGATTATTGTGTTTTACTATTAATAATGTATTAATATTTGTTCATTCTGGAAATTCCTGAAAGTTATTCTATGTACATGTTAATATTTGGCCACATCACGAAAAGGCATGGAACCTCCCATCTGTAGAGACAGTTGACTGATTAACATCATAGGTGGAGCATATGGCTTACACCCAGCCCTTAGACAATCTCTGGTTGGTTGGAACCTTTAGAAGCGTGACTAGCCGAAACGGTTAACTTTAATCAACCCTAGCCAGCTCTACCAACTAGCTCTCTTATTGTCTCTTCACTGTTGCTCTTCCAATCATCTCATCAGAGGCAGCAGGAGTTTTCAGTCAACATCTGCTCGGAGACCCAGCCTAGAGCTCCCCAGTTTTTTAAAACTCCCTAATACTAGACGTTGTTCCAGTCAGCATTCTGGTTGGTCCTCCGAAACAACACTCAATGCTGACCAGATGAACGAATAACCATTGTGGGAATCTCAACACCATGATGTAACAAGGAAACCATGCAACAACAGGCAAGCAGTAACCTAGTGTAGTAGGGTGTGTCGAGGTCAAAACGTCACCCTTATTAACTACGTAGCCAGTGGGCTCTCTCCCTACCTTGGTATATAAATGGTTGTAAAGGCCTTTTGGAATGCGTCATGGTTGAGAACCTGCCCCTTCCTTTCCTTGCTACGGACTACAGAGGTATGTGTTTTTAGCTCTGTTGCTTAGTTGTTCGATGCTAGTGTTGTCTATTTTACTATGTGTTTTATTTGTTTAGTGCAATATTGGGCTACTGAGCCTGTGTGGGCTTGATGTTCTGCTTACAATCAGTGGACTGTGCTGTTAAAGCTCCGAACTGTGTAGCTTGGTAATTTAACGTAGCTCCGGTCGGAGCGCCAGCTGTCGTCGTCACTACTATTAGAAACGCTATCATGACTGTCGTATGTACTATCGTGAGTATCATGTCATCGGACCACGGTAGGTCAATCGTTTAGTTCTGTCACTTGAGCTAGACTATTTGCATGCTTCCAAATTGAGGTTGTTACACCTGGTTTGATCTTAGGGTCCTCGATTTCGCATGCGTTAAGGCAGGCTGAGTGAGATGTGGTCATATCGGTCTAGCTCCTCCCCCACACTCACGGAGCTACGATGCTGCTTGGTTTTCTTATGCTTGGTTCTTGATTCTTTTATGCTTGGTTTTCTTATGCTTGGTCTTAGTATGATTGGGTTTTGATTGTTTGGTTTTATTCTGTTTTGTTTTGTGTTGGTTGCTGTCAGTGAGATCAGTTTCTTTAACTCAACTGTGCTGTAACAGTCTTTATCCATTATGTATTATGCTGATACTGCTGTGTGGTAGTAGTGGTTTTGGTCAGTCTTGGTAAACTTGCTACGTGTACTCAGTTGGAGTTCAGGGTTATATGTGTGTTTATGACAGTAAGCTTGTTTTTGTTTTATTTTCTTGGTTGTATGTTTAGAGTATATTGTAATTGATTTTGTGTCTTGTTGTTTTTAGGAGCTGAGTGCTTCCTGAGGCTGAGGAGGTCCTCTGTTACACCTTGGGCTGTACTTTAATTAAGGGTCGTTATAATTGCTGTATTTATTTGCAGTGAAGTCTGTGGGTATGATTCTAATTAGTGGGGTGCTTTTCCCTTTTGTATATCTGGTGTCTCTGTACTAGCCTGCCCTTCATACAGGAAGCCTCAGTCCTCCTAGGACTATTAATTTCTGGTGTGATTGTTTACATTGTGTTTGTTTTCTTTCTTTTCTTTATTTTTATATAAATCTTTTAGTTTCTTTTAAACATCAAAATAAAAAGTATTTTGTATGGAAACCCACGCCTCTTTTCCTATTCTAAGTGGAACATACTTGCATGTCCTTATGAGCTTTTATCTTAATTTTCCCTGATTATTCGGGGTGGTGTAGTTGGTCGTAATTGAGCTAAATGAGCCACGTTGCTATAGGTGGCGTAGTTGGTCTTAAACGAGTACCCGAGCGGGCCACTTGGCTACACTAGAATCTAGCTTAGACTGGTGTATATGATATTAAGTATAAAGCCCTTCTAAAGAAGTGGAATTGGATTGATAAATTTGATGGTGTGTTCAGGTCATGGTCTGTGAAATAATATCCTTTGTTATGAACTCGGAAATTCATTCACTCTGTTAAACCATTTTCAACATTGCTTGATTGTGTGTGTGTGTGTGTGTGTGTGTGTGTGTGTGTGTACATATGCGTGTGTGTTTGTGTTATTAGTTTCTGTGTCATAAATTTGTCTGTTTTTACACACACCTGTCATTGTTTTTGAGGTCCACTGCCTTAAACTATCAACCTTGCTACATGCTCTTCAAAATAAGGTTTCACTCTATTTAGGATATTATTGCAGGTGGCCTTGGAGGTAATATCTAATGCATTATTAATGAATATGCTAAGTTCAACTGATCAGTGGAATAATAATTGATCAGAAATACTAAATTAGCCAAATTTCCCCTTTCTATCTGCTAGTTGTCATGATTCCCCCTGTTGGCCAGCTGTGGCACTGCACCTTGCATGGATCTGGCGCCCTCTGGTGGCCGAGCGCTGGCAGGGACTTTGTGTGTCTTTACCCCAGTGTGGCGGTGGACTCCATTTCCCCTCGGGCACTGCAGGTCACATGGATTCACTCTGGGACATATGGACTCCGGCACCTGTTTCTTGTTTTAGTTAATGAGCACTGAGGGAGTATATATAGAGCCGGTTAAGCATAGCATGGTTGTCTTTCGTTGTGTGTGAATGTATTTAGACTCCTGTCACCGTGTTTAGGTAATCAGCCTGAGAAGTAGGCTTTGTTCCTTGTTTATGTGCCTGAGAAGCAGGTTTTGTTTTCATGTTTATTAGCTGGAGTATTTTTGTTCCTAGTCCTTTTTTTCGGAGTATCGTGTTGGTATTTGCCTTATTTGTTTTGATCTGAGAATTTATCCAATAAATCAGCGAAAAGCCAGTCTGCGCCTGTTTCCGCTTCATTCAACCCAGCGTGACACTAGTCTATTCTACATATTTTGTGGATAATATATAAAGCTCAATTTAAACAGCTAATTTTCCCTACACAGGTAAATGTAAAGGCAACATTTATTTAAAGAAAGGTTACCTTCAGAGTCGTGCTCAGTATCAGGGTCCTCAGAGCTATCTACAGAAGAGACACCTGAAAACATGTCAGCATACAATATCATTAGCCCCCAATGCATAAACCCACGTGCAACCCAAAGTTATAAAAGCAATTTGTTAATCATACCAGAGTTTATGTTGGAAGAAAGAGACATGACAATTGGCCTTTGTCCGAAAATCCTATCCATGTCATGTCAGAAATTTAGTTGGTAAATGTGTTTCTATTGTACTTTATGCGCACGTCTTCTTATCAGATAAAAAATTTATTCAATTCAATTGAGCGAATAAGTTTTTATGTGCACTTTTAGAATTTATGCATATCTTGGCATTTCCATCCAGTGTTTTTTATGTAATATTCCAAAATGCGCATGGCTATTGATACGCAGTTATTGGGGAGTGTGGCATGTTTGATTGCAGTAATGAGACAGAAAAACCGGTGAACAAGTAGCAACTTTTAATTATGTATTTGTTGTATTTACAGCAGTAATAAAAAATTACAACCCCTGTGAGGCCTATTATTATTTATTTATTTGTGCTAGTGTTATATTATAAGCATGAAATGGAAAAAAAAAACACCCTGTGAACTCTCTCTCTATCTCTCCCTCCAATAACTATATGTCAATGGCTCAAGACTCTGTTACTAGTTTAAAAAATGCGGTTTGGAATAAGCAATGGAGGCTTGTGATGGGGTGCGATTTTACATTGAATCACTTACTCTAGACAGTTATGTAAAGTAAAGGAAGTTTGCGGATAATATATTTTGTGTACCGTTTTACTTTTTTAAAGCCTCTGCAGGCAAGACTTCTGTCTCTTTAATAAAATTATTTCAGAAGAAGTAACAGTGGAGCTGAATGAAGAACTTAAGATCCTTTATAAGCCCTTGTTTCTGCAATTATGAGAAACAATTTGCAATCCCTCACAGAGTGAGATAAGAAACTGCTAAGGGTAAACAGGAAAACTGTTGTATTTGTTGTATTTCCTGATCCACAAAAAATTGGAGTATGCGGCTAATTTTAGATCTGCATCATTTGAATTGTACTCTTCGGACTCTTCAAGATGCTGATGCTCAAACTTATCGTGCCACAGATTCAATTCAAGGACTGGTTTGTGATGATAGATCTGAAACATATCGGCCAGTCAGAGGAAGTTCCTGGGGTTTGCGTTTTGGCTAGCTTTATCCCTTCGCACCTTCACAAAGTGCATGGATGCTGCTCTGGCTCCCTTGCGACTCCAGGGCATCCATGTACTAAACTACCTGGACAACTGGTTAATTCTAGCAAGATCCAGGGAACTGGTGCTTCAACATTGAGATGTTGTTCTTGCCCATATGAGGAGCTTGGGGCTCAGGTTGAACCTCAAGAAAAGTATGCTTTCTCCATTGCAGAGGACAACTGTTCTAGGGGTTATATGGGACTCTACTATGATGAGGGCATTTCTATCCCCAACATGCCTAGGATTGATCCTATCAACATTGAGCAAGATAAAGCTGGGTCTCCAGTCAATACTTATTGCCTCAGCAACCAACGTCATACCGTTGGGCCTATTGCACATGAGACCATTTCAGTGGTGGCTGAAAAGTCAGGGGTTTTAGCTGAGGATGAAACTTCAGAGAGTAAACAGTGTCATGTGGCGATGCCTACCTGCTCTTAGTATTTGGAGGTGTCCCCAGTTTCTAGCCTTGGGTCACACTCTAAGGGTGTCTCCTTTTCGGATGACGGTAATGACAGATGCCTCCCTCACAGGCTGGAGGGAAGTCTTAGATGACTGTCTAGCTCATGGTCTTTGGAGCAGCCCTCATCTGGAGTGGCATATAAATTGCCAAGAGATGTGGGCTGTATTCCTCGCACTGAAGTTCTTTCTTCATCAGTTTAGAGGTCACCATGTGTTAGATGTGACAGACAACACATCGGTGGCCTCATATATCAACTACCAGGGAGGGTTATGTTCACGCCCCCTGTTCAGGCAGGTGCAACTAATCCTTCTCTGGGCAGAGGGAAAGTTCTTTTCAGTGAGTGCAATGTACATTCCGGGCAGCCAGAATGTGGGGCCAGACATCCTGTCAAGGCAGGGGCTGAGGAGTGGTGGAGTCCATATGGCGGAGGTTCAGACAAGCAGAAGTGGATGTGTTTGCCTCCCAGGAGACAACACACTGCCTGCTGTGGTTCGCCCTCACTCCTCTCGCACCATTGGGGCTGGACACCATGGTGCACATGTGGCCAAGGTCACATCTATATGCTTTTCCACTGATCGCCCTGATCCCACAAGTTCTAGCAAGAGTTCACCAAGACCGTCTATGTCTGCTGCTAGTAGTACCTTATTGGCCAGCTCGAATATGGTTCTCTGAGATAATATCCCTGCTAGATGGCACGCCTTGGGAGATTCCCAAGGGGACGCATTTGAGCCCTTAAAGACAGCCTCTGAGAAGCTTGTGAAATCTACAAGCTCTCTCTGTTGCCCCTTTTTGCCTTGACATTACCCCTGGATTAGCCAAGGTCTTCCTGTATTTTAGGATTATATTCCTAAAGTGCCTACATTGACTGCCCACCCTGTGGTGTTGCAGGCTTTCTGCCCTCCTCCATTCGTCATACCGGAACAAGAGAGGATGCACCTGCTGTGTCCAGTAAGGGCTTTTTGTACTTACGTCCACCGCTCTGGCCAGTGGCGTAAGTTGGAGCAGCTGCTGGTCTGCTTTGGTGGCGACAGTAGAGTTGATGCTGTGTCAAAGCAGTCAAAGCAATCAAACAGCGCATCTCTAATTGGATAGTGGAAGCAATTTCTATCGCTTATGAGGCATGCGGTCTCGCTATGCCTCTGGGAGTAAAGTCTCATTTCATTAGGGCGGTCGCGTCCTCGAAGGCTTTGTCCAAAGGGGTATCCTTACAGGTTGTCTATGCCACACACATTCATTCATTATTCATTCATTATTAAAGCCTGGATATTCATTAGACCCCGGGCTCGAGTGTCTTGCAGTGACTCTTCGGCTTGGGTCTTTTTGAATGTACCCTCAGTATGACGGAGTGGGTATTCTCATTCCCATAATGTTTTGCTAAATGCAACGTCGAGTTCCCTTTGAAAGGAAACATCTGGGTTTCGTATGTAACCCTGTTCCCTGAGAAGAGAACAAGACACTGCATAGCTTTATCATAACAGGGCTGTGACTTGTGCCTTTGCTTCAGATAATAGAGGCTGATGGCGTGGTTCACAGGTGCCATATTTAGATCATGTTTAATTGCCACATCACCTGATCATGGCAGGCCTATAAATAGAGGCATGATTTTACACAGGCTACATATGCCAGTCGCGTGCAAGGGCGCACCCATAGTATTATGCTAAACACAACGTCTCATTTCCTTCTTAGGGAACAGGGTTACATGCATAACCCAGACGATTTCTTTACATGTGTGGATTTCTTGAGTTAATACCAAAGTCTGGTGAAAAATTTATGTGAATAGCCTTATTGGAAATATATTTGCTGAAATCCAAGTTGATGAGTCCAATACTTATTTCACCCACTGTATCTTTGGGAAGTTTTGCCATTTCAGTGTGAATTTTGGTGTGTTTGGTTCTCTGTTTGTTAATTTTGGTTTTTGATCTTTTTTTCTTCTTCTGCTCTTTATTTTGATTTTCATTGTCCTGCATTGCTGTGTTTCCATGACTTTTGACCCTTTCCTATTTTGACCATGGATTTGTTTTATAATTTCGGATAGGTAATAAACAGTTCACACTTGTGACAATAGTTAGAAAATTTACAGGATTAATGGCTAAATGGATGAACAGACATATACAATATCTCACAAAAGTGAGTACACCCCTCACATTTTTGCAAACATTTGATTATAGCTTTTCATTTGTTTCATACTCACTTTTGTTACCAGTGGTTTAGACATTAATGTCTGTGTTTTGAGTTATTTTTAGGGGACGGCAAATTTACACTGTTACACAAGCTGTACATGCACTACTTTACATTGTAGCAAAGTGTCATTTCTTCAGTGTTGTCACATGAAAAGATATAATCAAATATTTCCAAAAATGTGAGGGGTGTACTCACTTTTGTGAGATACTGTATATATGGCTGTCACTTGTGAGGTAGAGGCTCATCAAACTGGCTGCAAGTTTACTCAGCATCTCCAAACATCCAGTGTTCTATAAATATCTCCAGTAAAAAGAACTAGAAGAAGTGTTATGCTGCTTTTTGGCTTCACACAAACACACACACACACACACATACCTGGACATGCTGATGTGCATTGATATAAGATTCACTCCCTCAAATAGTCTCACTGCATTCACTGTAAGTGAGCGATGGAAAGAAAGAGATAGAGAGAGCTTCACTATATAAACTCACTTGCATGTCACTGCTGCAGTATCATGCAATGATACACTTACTATCCAAACATAAATGTGATGTCACTGAGCTTCTAATCCATGGAGACTGATTTAAAGAACAGATCAGATGTTATTATCTGATCTACACACTTATTTTGTCAATCTGAATATTTAGAGAATATTTACTGGAAAAAGAGAAAGATGCTGGAGTTAAAATCGCAGCAAATAGACCTGCCTATAGTGTGAGAAACTGAGAGGATGTACAGCTTAAAATTTGATGGCAGATAACAAAAACAAAATAGAAATAAAAATCACCTTTCTAAAAGTTCACTTTTAGGCCATCTATAGTTATGTTTAGGCCGTTTTCACAATTGGTTTGAATAATGGAGTCTTTACCAGGACTGATTCTGGGGTCGTAATCACAGGTTTGCTTCCATTACATGAACCATGTTGCCAGTGCACAATTCCATATATCACTTTTGTGCATGTAGGTTTGCAAAAATGGCTATGGACTATAGGCAGTTTGCTCAAAGAGTTCACCTGTTTGATTTGTCAGAAATTAACAAAATATTTCATGAAATCGTAGCTACCTAACTACATAGCTGTGAAGGGTAAAGAAAGTCTGAAGTGATCAGACATTTTCCGTCTTAAAGATACTGAGTGTCATGTCTGAAACTGTAATAAGAAGGAACAGGTTGGCAAAGCAACAACATGATTATCAATAGGAGAGAAATATGAACAACAGATACATCAGAACAGCTAAAAATTGAGCTTGCTTGTCCTCCAATCATATAGCTCTGTATGTTTACTGTCACAAGAGAGCTAATGAATGAAAACACACCATACTATTTGGAGTTTAAGAATACCAATAAAGCTTTGTTGTCAATACATGATGAAAACAAATATACTGATTAGCAGTAGGGGCTCATGAGTATAGATTTTAGTGAAGCAGGATGATACTAATAATGACAAATGGCACATTTCAATCAGCTCCCTTGTTCAGTAGTCGGTGCACTAATTAGGGAGTCAGTCATTTTATGGGCTGTCAATCGAAAAATACTTCTAGCGCACTGGAACAATTGATCTTTTTGTGATTATTTCAGTGCAAAGGTGAGCTATACTTACCTATACAGGTGAACTCTTTGAGCAAACAGAACATGGTCCATAACCATAGATAAGCATAATACCAAACTTAAAACTGCAGTACCAAACTTTTTTTTTTAAATAAACAAAAATCAATTATTGAGCAAGTACATAAAAATGCAGCATTCAAAAGTGTCTTCTTACCTTACCACAATTCCATTGGTAAGCTTATAATTATGATTAATAATTTGAGCTGTTGGGGTCAGATTTTGTGTGAAATGTCATTGTGGTTATGTCATGTCAGTAAACAGAAACAAGAAATGCTGGTTCTATGTAATGCGTAGGGTCTGAGGATGGTTGCGTGTTGTCTCATACTAAATTGTTTCAGAAATGAAAACAAAATCTAAGATAAAACAAAGGCAACTTGAGTAAACAAAACACACAGTTTTTAAATGATAATGTTATTTATTGAAGCAAAAAAAAGTTATCCAATACCAATTGGGCCTGTGTGAAAATGTATTTGTCCCCGTAGATACTAATTCCCAAATCTGTGAAACTTCATTCATAATGGGGTTCAGCTGGATTACATGCAACCAGGTCTGATTACTGCAACCTCTATTAAATCAAATCAGCACTTAAATAGAACATTTTCAACAGCATGAAGTTGGTTAAAAGGTCTTACCCAGTAACACACTATGCCAAAATTGAAAGAAATTTCAGAAATGATGAGGAAGAAGGTGATTGAAATACATCAGTCTTGGAAGGGTTACAATGTTATTTCAAAGGCTCTGGGACTCCAAAGAATCACAGTGAGATCTCCAAGTTGAAAATGCAGTAGTAAACCTTCACAGAAGTGGGCAACTTTCTAAAATTCAACCAAAAGCACAGCAATTACTCATCCAAGAAGTCACAAAAAACCCCAAGGACAACATAAAAGGTCCTACAGGACTCTCTTGCATCAGTAAAGGTCACTGTTCATGACTCCACTATCAGAAAGACACTGCAAAAATGGCACCCATGGAAACATGACGAGGTGAAAACCACTACAAACCCATAAGGACATTAAGTCTCATCTAAATTTTGCCAAAACACACCTTGATGATCCTCAAACCTTTTTGGAGAATGTTCTTTGCACTGATAAGATGAAAGTTGAACGGTTTAAACGACAGACGTCCTGTTACATTTGGTGTAAACCAAACACAGAATTCCACAAAAACATCATACCTAAGGTCAAGCATGGTTTTGGAAATGTGATGGTGTGGGAATGCTTTGCTGCTTCAGGGCCTGAACAACTTGCAGTAATTGAGGGAAACATGAATTTTGCTGTCTGCCAGAAAATCCCAACGGAGAATGTCTGGTCTTCAATCCGTAAGTTGAAACTCAAGCGCAACTGGAATATGCAGCAAGACAATGATCCAAAGCGTAGGACTAAGTCCCTGTCCTAAAAGTAAGTGACAGACTGATGTCCAGTTATCAGAAGCATTTGGTTGCAGTTATTGCTGCTAAAGGTGGCACAAATAGATTTTAAGTTTAAAATGGTAATTTGTTTTTCACATTAGTGATAGGTTCTAGAAAAAGTTTTTATTCAATATTTAAAAATAAAAAATAAAAAACATATTGTGTGTTTACTCAGGTTGCCTTTGTTTAATGTTTATTTCATTTGAAGATCTAAAACTATTTAGTATGAGATACACAAAAACATAAGAAATCAGGATGGGGCAAATATTTTTTAACACCACTTTTAGAGTTGCGAAGAATTTAAACTCATCATCTAGATGGTTGCTTTTAATATTGATAGTTCTAAACACAATCATCAATAACATTTGGGGAATCACTTGTTGTCAAAACCAAGAAGCCTCAAACTGCAGCGAGTGAAAAAGAGAAAGCGACAGAGCCTGTGCTAAAATAAGTATAAATATCAGGATGGCTTTTGAGAGGTGTCGAAAACTCTGAGATCTAAGATTTAAGACTGACGCAGAGATGGCATTTTTTTTCTACTGAACAGGTAAGATATTTCAGTGGCTCAATAGGTAACTAGCTATTATTAACTCACTTGTTTGCTTGTTTCAGCTAGTGTAGTGTAGCTACTCCAACCTACATTGACCATGCTAGCTCACAGATTCAAAATATAAACTAACTAAAAGATGTATTTTACACTTAAGATATATAAAATAAACAAACACACGAAGACTGGATTCAGATAAAGTAAGTCTATTAGCAATCAGCAAACAGACCCGCTGGTACCAGGGATGCATGTCACATGAAGATGTAACTTGCACCAAAGTATCAGTGGCTAACAATGATTTTATATACATTTCATGCATATTCCTCTTATCCAACTTTAACCAATCACGTTTCCTCTTTTGCACATCCAGTCACAAGTCTCCACACGTTTCCTCTTTTTGCACTTCCAATCACAAGTCTCCACAAGTATCCCCATTACGTCTTAGATTTTCTATTTTAATGCCGACCTAAACTTTTCCTTATCAGATTAATCAAAACGTAATCAGACCTACTCATTATCGTGGTCACACTCTTGACCTGATACTAACATACAGATTAAATATAGAAAGTATTGTAATTTTTCCGCAGTCTGAAATTGTCTCAGACCATTATCTTATCTCGTTCATAATATGTATTGATCATAATATTTCCACCTCGCCTCGCTACTGCATAAAACGTACTTTCACATCAGCTACTGCACCGAGCTTCATAAATAACCTTGCAGAAACATCAATTAGAGTTCGATCACCATTTGATCCGAGAGAACTTGATCAGGCGACTGAATGCTTAGAGTCAACACTCCGCTACAAGCTAGATAGAGTGGCTCCACTCAAAAGAAAATTAATTAGAGAGAAAAAAAACTAGCACCTGGGTATAACGATAAAATGTGTAGCTTAAAACAGACCACTCGACAATTAGAACGTAAATGGCATCAAACCAAATTGGTAGTATTTCAAACAGCTTGGAAGGAGAGCCTCCTGAATCTCTTAGCGATGCTAGAAAAGTCTATCTCTCCACCTTGATAGGAGATAACAAAAACAATTCTAGATTTCTACTCAACACAGTAGCAAAAATAACTAGTAATAAAACCACCACAGAAAGAAACACTGAATTATTACATAGCAGTAAATATTTCATGAAATTTTTCATTTCATTGGTAAGGTTGAAAATATTAGATGTGAAATTCAGGCTATTAAATTAAAACCAGACAGTATTATAATTAACACTATAGATGATAATATAGCAATATCATATTTTTGATAATATAGCAATATCAGATCAATGTTTAGAATGTTTTACTCCCCTTTAGAGAGACCAAACTAGCTTCATTAATCTCTTCAGCCAATTCATCAATCTGCATACTAAATCCTGTACCTACATGTTTCTTTAAACAGATTTGTCCTGGAGTAATTGAACCACTTTTAAATATAATAAATTCTTCCCTTAGCATTGTCTATGTACCTAAATCACTTTAATTAGCGGTTATCAAAGCCCTGGTTAATAAACCTGACCTTGACCCCTCTCAATTGTCCAGCTATAGACCAATATCAAATCTCCCCTTCATATCTAAGATGAAGAAAAGGTTGTAGGAAAGCAGTTATGCTCGTTCTTACATAGGAACAACATTCATGAAATGTATCAGTCAGGACTTAGACCTCATCATCACACAGAGACAATGTTAGTTTAAGTAGTAAATGACCTTCTACTGGCCTCCGATCAGGGTTGTGTCTCGCTGTTTGTGTTACTCAAACTTAGTGCAGCTTTTGATACTATAGATCATACTATTCTCCTTGATAGATTAGAAAATGTTGTTGGCATTAAGGGAACAGTCCTGTCCTGGCTCAAGTCTTATCTGACCAATCATTATCAGTTTGTAGATGTAAATGGAGACTTCTCCACACATACCGAGGTTAAATTTGGTGTTCCACAAGGTTCTGTTTTAGGCCCACTGCTTTTTAGTTTAGGTCAAATTATTCGTAAACATGGAATTAGCTTCCACTGTTATTCTGATGACACACAGTTGCATGTTTCACATGATGACACACATGTTTCAGCGAAGCCAGAGGACAGACAGCAGCTTAATAAAGTTGAGGAACGTGTAAAGGACATTAGACGTTGGATGTTAACTACCTTTCTACTTAATTCTGATAAGACAGAAATACTTTTATTAGGACCACGTGTAGCTAGAAATAAGCTTTCTGATCACATGGTTACTCTGGATGGCCTTTCTGTTTCATCATGTGCAACAGTAAAAGATCTTGGAGTGATTATTGAATCCAGCCTATCATTTGATGCTCTTGTAGGTTATATTACTATGATAGCCTTCTTTCATCTTAGAAATATTTCTAAGATAAGAAATATATTGTCACTACATGATGCAGAAATATGAATTCATGCATTCTTCACCTCGAGATTAGATTTCTGTAATGCCTTACTGTCTGGATGTTCCAGTAGGAACATAAACAAACTCCAATTAGTTCATTAGTCCAAAATTAGTATTTTTAATTATAAAATACTATTATCAACTTATAAAGCACTAAATGGTCTCACACAACAGTATCTGTGCGACCTTATGGTTTTCTATGATCTGCCATGCCAACTTGGATCAAAAGATGCAGGTTATTTGACGGTACCACAAATAGTGAAGGCTACAGCAGGGGAAGAGCTTTCACTTATAGCCCTCCACAGTTCTGGAACAGTCTTCCAATTAGTGTTTGGGACACAGACTCAGTGTTTAAGTCTAAGCTTAAAACGTATTTGTTTACTCAAGCCTACCCTGACTAGACTTTTTATTATGCTAAATCCCAGTCCTAATAATCTTTTCTCTCCCTCTCTCCATCTGCCGAGCCACACACGATTTTATGGAGATTCTAGATATCCTATTCCTCTCTGCTCTTCGGACGTGCCTGATCCATTTTGGATGTCCTACCTCCAGAAGGGGCTCTCATCTACTCCAATTCCAGACTGCTTAGGCTACGGCTGCTTCTAAGGCCATACAGACTTCATATAAATCAATAATGAACCTTTTCATAATATCTGTTGTTACCCAATTGAGGATGGCTTCCGGTCTGAGTTTGGTTCCTCTCAAGGTTTCTTCCTCTTAAACATCATAGGGAGTTTTTCCTTGCCACTGTCGCCACTCTGTGGCTTTCTCAGTTGGGGTAAATTCGCACCTTTAATATCTGTATACCGTGTTGATATTTCTGTAGGGCTGCTTTGCGAAAATGTTTATTGTAAAAAGTGCTATACAAATAAAATTAAATTGAATTGAATATATTCGGCTAATAACCTAAATTTCCTGAGTGTGTGTGTGTGTGTGTGAGAGAGAGAGAGAGAGAAAGAGAGACAGAGAGAGAGAGTCTGGTTACTTTTCTCTCCAAAAGTGCATCGGTCATGAGGCTCTTCTGTGCAATCTTATTTTTAGCAGTGCATCTGTCATAACTTCCTCATTTTCGTGCTGGTGCTTTTCACGCATCCACCATATCGTCTAATGTCAAAACCGGTTGAAATATTTCAGTAAACTCTTCACTATTAATTATATACATTCTTTTCATTAGTTTATATATTTTATATCCTATTTTATCCCAAAATTCCTACACCAGGTATCGAGTTTCCTATGTTGTTGGTTTTTTGTTTTAGTTTGTTTTGGGTCATGGTCATTGTGGTAAATTGCCCTTATTTGCTGCTAGCTATGAGAGAGAGCAACTCCCCTCTACTCCAAGAAAACAGTTTCTGCCGCCACCTCAGTTGTCAAGTATTGGAGCTAATATACAATACCTCAAACCATTAGATTCACCTGCGCAGACAAGTAGTGCCGAAGCACAACCCACGTTAAAAACATAAGTCTGCATGTGACTTGCAATTTTATGTTTCAGACAGAGCTAGCGATAGAGAGGCAAAAGTTCAGTACTGTAGCTTTAATGTCATGAAACATCCAAAAAAGTGGATGTCAGTTCCTATTATCCTGTAATAGTAGCTTTAAACAGTCATTCCCTCACCAGTCTCTTTCTTCTTTCATGAAGTTAGTAAGACAAAATAAATTCACCATATTATTTGCTCTAAAGTCATACCTGAAAGCACTGGCACTGGATACTCCTTCCATGTATGTTAAATGAACTGTTAAATGGCTGAGATAGTGGAAGTCATAACAGGAACGGATTGTCTTGTGGACATCAAACTAAATTAAATGTAAGGATAAATTGATAAACATCCTGTGTGTAACCATGTTAAACATATTTTGGGTTTTGTTATTGACAAATATTGAGCAGCTTTCATTTACAATATAGTATTATACCATGTCCAAAACAAAATCAGTAATGCAGTATTGCCAAATGTACAGAGCAGCCTGAAGCTAAAGCTAATAAAACTGACAGGGTGGTTGCTGATTTTTGTTAATACATTGTGTTTGTGTGTGTGGGTGTGTGTGTGTGTGTGATCACTGAGATGCTTCTAAATGCTTCCTCTCTCATTAGGCTCAGTGTCTTCTGTTAGGACTGATTAAGAAAAGCATTTGAGAGTGAACTCTTCCGAGTCACTGCACTCGCTGTTACAGTTGGAGCAATTATTTATTTGTCATTGACTTAGAGCTCCTGTTTATTTGTTGCAAAAATATTGCGTTTGAAAAACTCGTTCATCCTCTGGAAATTACATTACAGTGCCATTAGTGAAGTTTCCTTTCTCTGTGAAATTTGTCTCTCTGGTTTTTGTGATTTTGTCTCTGCCTTGGATGTCCTGTTTGTTAATAGCTTGACCTTTTCCCTGTTCTTGACCGTGACTAAGCCGAGTTTTTTGGATTTGTTTGTTAATTGTCATCTTTTAATAAAAGCATTACCTGCAACTGCAGCCATCTTAGCCACCTGACACCGGCACTAATGTATACCATGACATTTAAGAAAAATCTCCACACCTACATGTAGCACTGGCTAAGCTAATAGCCACGATGCACAAAATGGCCACATTTTAGCTTTTATATTATAAAAATTTACATGCCGTTTGTATGATAAAATGAGCAAAATTCAATAGTAAAAGAGAAACATCCTTGTGTTTCTCAGTGCCAAGGCCGTGGAGTGTTTAAGTCCTGCCAAAGGCCATAGCTGTTAATTCCATCCTGCGCACACACTCCTCTGTGTCTTCTAATTTATGCCTTGCTGTTGCACCAATTAGCACCCCGGCCGGCATGGTGGCGTGCAGGTGGCCTGCGCTCCTTCAGCTGCAAAGAGCCACAGATCTGCTAATGACTTGCTCCGGAGAGGGAAGCGGAGCCGTGGTGACATCCTGAGAGTCGTGGGCGTCTGTGTGTTACTGAGAAAAAGAACCATGCTAAGAGGAAACAAGGAGATGTGGAAGAACTCAAGAGTTCAGATTTGAGCATCTGAGTCTCGCCTGTATTGTTTTGATTTTTAATTAAGCAAAGACACTGCAGGTAAAATTTTTTATTCATAAACTGCCTCTTCTTTTACACCTTAGTAATAAAAATGTAAAAAAAAAAATCATCAGTTATTTGTTTGCTGTTTTTGACTACAGCTTAATCTGAAAATTAGCAACTTTAGACTTTAACTCCACCCACTTGAAACAAACATGTCATGTCATATATCCCTGAAATGTTTCTTTTCTGCTCTCTATGTCCATGTATTTTACATTATTACAGACATAACAGTGGTGTGAAAAAGTGTTTGCCCCCTTCCTCATTTCCTGTTCCTTTGCATGTTTGTCACACTTAAGTGTTTCGGAACATCAAACCAATTTAAACAATAGTCAAGGACAACACAAGTAAACACAAAATGCAATTTGTAAATGAAGGTGTTTATTATTAAAGGTGAAAAAAAATCCAAACCATCATGGCCCTGTGTGAAAAAGTGATTGCCCCCCTAAACCGAATAACT
>JAFFST010047311.1:9043-26555 GCA_022414735.1 Noturus placidus | reverse complement strand
CAGGGCCATGATGGTTTGGATTTTTTTTCACCTTTAATAATAAACACCTACATTTACAAATTGCATTTTGTGTTTACTTGTGTTGTCCTTGACTATTGTTTAAATTGGTTTGATGTTCCGAAACACTTAAGTGTGACAAACATGCAAAGGAACAGGAAATGAGGAAGGGGGCAAACACTTTTTCACACCACTGTAATGTGTAACATTATTACACATTAATCGATATACAGTAAAATCCTTGATGACCTGCTAAACAACACTTGTGTGAGTGGAAACATTAAATACTTTTGTATTTATAACTGATTTTCACAAAATCATCTGTTTTTCTAAATTCAGAACCAAATATTAAATTTTCAAGATTTTTACCTAATAAATCACATGCATTCATTAAATGTTCATTTATATCCATAATTAGAAGGAAGTTACAGTGGAATTTCTTAAAACATTGATAATTGTTGGATCAAACTTAAAATGCGGTACATGGTATTTTCAATAACTATAGAAAAAAATTATCTTCCAACAAAATATTTCTTTCTTGAGAGCATCTTCAGTGAAATAAATTCTAACATTATCCAAAGACTAGGTTTTCTGTTTTTGTCCCCACATAACAATATTAAAAGTTTATCTGCAAATATTATTTGCATGTTTATTCTTTTAATTCCAGGTATATATTGTAAAATGTGTTGTACATTTTGTTCTCTTACACTGAATGAGAGTTTAAGCAGGGTGTGCTTTTAGCTCTTAAATTAACAAAAGGTTTGATTAAAAAAGATATCAGTGATCCTGACCCCTTCTGCTCTTCTGTCCTGCCTGATCGATCCTGAAGCCCTACTTCTGGTTGGAGTGCTCATCACTTGGAAACCAGTTGCTGCTGCTGAGGATGACCCAATATGGACAGCCTAAAAATACAATTAGAATTTATATTTGCCCTATTTATTGCCACCAGATGAGGATGGGTTCCGTTTTGAATCTTGCACCTCTCAAGTTTTCTTCCTCGTGTTGTTTCAGGGACTTTTTTCTTGCCACCATCACCTTTGGCTTGATCATTAGAGATAAATGTATACATTTAAAATTTATATCTGGAATTTATAGATTTCTGGGTAGCTGCTTTTTGACAATGTCCGTTTGTTAAAAACGCTATACAAATAAAATTCAATTAACTTGTAAAAAAGACGGCATGTTAACGTGAATATAAATATAAAGTTAAAATGAGTGGTAATTGTAAAGAAAAAGAGAGCCCAATGCCAGCACCACCTACACCATGTACACCATCTGTTTTTATTTCAGGAGAGCTGACTGCTAGCTAACATTTTACATTTATTGATTTGGCAGATGCTTTTAAGTGATTTACACTTTTGAATCCAGTGTGAGCACTGACCTGAGGGGAAGGTAAAGATCACAGTGTTACATTTTGATGGATAAAATTTCAGGTACAAAATAGATCCAGATATATATATACTATAACTGACTGGCAGTCATGGGATTTGACCTCACAACCTTACAGTGAGTTCTACAGCATCTTAGCTTCTGAGCTACAAACCTGTTCCAACAAGCCAGAAAGGAGAAGTGAGTATGACAAGTGGCAGTTACTCTCTCTCAGATTGCATTTCAAATGAATAACTTTGGAAAATCTCAGATGCTGGTGTAACCCAGACATTTAATCAATCTGCAGTCCAAGAATATTTTTTTATAGCATATTTACCTTTCTAGTAAAACTGGTATATGTGAAGAACAAAAACACTGAGATAAAAAATCGAGAGAAATAAAATGCTTTAATAATCATTATTAGTTATATGCAAATTAGTGTGGTAAAATTTACCCAATTAGAGTTGAAATCAGAACTGCAGGTGTAAATTGTCCAATCGAGTGAGCCCAGAAGCAGTTCTGACTCTGCCCTGTATGAAGCGCACACTAAACCAATAGAGAGAAAATGAAAGCAGAAATAAACTAATAATTAAAGTATAAGAATTTCAGGATAAAATAAGTTATTTTGGAGAAATAATATGAGCTTTTGTACATGGATTGAATGAAATAGATAAGAGTTATTTAATGCTAAACTGAATCGATTGGGAAGTTTGTTAAGGAGCTTTGTTAAAGTTAGATGGCCTTGTTCGGCGGAAGCGTCAAGTTAAAGTTAATGACTGTAGTTTGTTGGTGTAATCTGAGGGGGAAAAAAAAAAATAATAATAAAAAAAACAAACAAAAAAAACCATTAATACAGAGGAATTGGTGAGTTAAGGATTTATTTTCATACATAATGAAATGTATGTGATGCATTATAACGGTGTTGTATTCCTGTGTGAGTTAAAATGAAGTAATGTGTTCACTGTATGTGAGGTATTGTCTATGCTATAAATAATGGACATTAATCTAAGTGTAAAGTTAATGGACCTTGTTGACCATTATGGTCACTTTATGGACACTGTTGACCAAAGTGAGTTTACTAAGAATGTCATCCTGTGTGTGCAGGCCAGCTTTGTTGTATGTGTATAAATTTATATTTTCTGTTGTGAATTACATGACTGGTGTGCATGCATCAAGATGCATCGAGGGACAGAAAAATGTCGAGCCACCCATAGACTTGTTTGGATTTTTAACTTTTCATCAATTCATTGATATCATTGTTTATTCAGCTGATGGATTCTTTCAATTTTACATTTACATTACATTTATTTATTTAGCAGACGCTTTTATCCAAAACGACTTACAAATGAGAGCACACTCACACACCAATGGGAGCAAAGCTGCCATGCAAGGTGCTAGCTTGCCATCGGGGGCAACTTAGGGTTCAGTGTCTTGCCCAAGAACACTTTGGCATGTGGCGTCACCCGGGGCGGGAATAGAACCACCAACCCTACGATTAGTGGATTAGTGGACAACCCGCTCTACCGACTGAGCCACAGCTGCCCAGCCGCTCCTCTCAAACTCTGATGAATTGAGGTATTTTCCTGAACTTAAATCAATTCATTGAATAGACTGAGGGAATAGCTTTTGTTGTTTCTGTTGTGTGACCTAGTTAACAAACTATTTATATACGTGTATATGTCACCATGTCATAGTTGCGTTCTGCCCAGGACAGTTTCCTCGAGAAGAAGGCCACAGGGTGTAGCTAACCCCTCCTGCTCGCGCCTACTCTTCAGTAGCCCACTCCAAGGCATGTCCAGAAAGAAGCTCAACAAAGTGGGCTAGCCGGCGCACCTCTGCCATTTCTGGGTTATTTTCAAAAAACAATGTACATTGAAGCATGAAGCCCTTGCAACGTTTGGGCTCATCTGCATAGCGCTCCGGTGTTGGCATTGCCGGATAGTGCACCACTAGTGAAGCTGGGGCAAATGCTGCCTGTGCTGCTAGAGCCTGCCTGCGGGGAGAAGCAAGAGAGACACCAGCCACAACGGCTGCTCCGGGTTGTCCCTCAGCGACGCGGGAATGCTCTCCTTGTTCTCTGAGGCGTTCAATTTGCACCCGTTGCGTGTTGATGATTTGCCATAGCTCCTGTATGGTGCATGCCTCATCCGTGCCGCCCGCTGCCTCCATGGGTGGCAAAGTATTCTGTCACGTTACCTGATCGGAGGCAGGCGCGGGCTGAGAGCTGTTGGAAGGATGAGAGAAGCGCGAAGCACACTGTCCGAGGTCGGCAACATAATCCTTAAGGGAAATCCAAGAAGCGTAATCCAGAGAAATGAAGCGAAAGTCCAAAAACCGTAAAAAAAAATCCTAAATGTGTGCGTAGCAAGCAAGCGTTCACCAGTTGACTTGAGCAATGCTTCGCGCTGTGTTATTGTTAATGAGGTCATATATAACCTTGGCAGCGCCCAAATGTTAGCACTTTAGTATTCTGGTAAAATTGGGCACGGGGTGGATGGGATTTGTTTTGGTGAGGTAATTCATGTGAATGGTTAATCTATTTTGCTCATTCATTTGGGTTGAAATCTTAATTTGAGTTTGTAGTTAAAACAGTTAATTTGCAGTAAAAATAGGAAAACTTCGAGCCCTAAACCAGAACTAAACAAATTAATCTGCAATAATCAGGTGTATTTAAATTAGAGAAACCAAAACCTAATCTAAACATAAAAAAAATGGAGGGAATTTATCAACCAAAGGGACAGGAAAGAAACTGTTGGTTTTTGTTGAAGAGTAAATTTTATTTGTGTTAATTGGGTTGTTATTTTCTTTCAACAGAATTTAATTAAGGTTGATCATATAGTTTTCTTCCAAGGTTTGACATGTCCAAAGTGTAAGTAGTGTATGAATGGGTGTGCGAGTGTGTATGTGATTCTGCCCTACGATGGATTGGCACCCTGTCCAGGCTGTACCCTACCTTGTGCTCGATGCTTCCTGGTATAGGCTTCAGCTTCCCCTGTGACCCGGAAGAAGGATATAGAAGGGTTATAGAAGATGGATGGATGGATGGTTTGTCATTCCATGTGATTTATCTTTTTTTTATCTCATTTATTGTGCAACTCTTCGTTACATTAACGTTTTATTGGTTCCCAAATCATGTGTGTTGTGTGCTTTGCCTCCTTTGAACTCTGTATCTTCTGATTGACCTAGCTCAGTGCATTAAACCAAATTCTAGGAACTCCTTGGACCATTAAGTCAAGCATCCAGTTAACAGGGGTTATCCATACATCCGGTAAGTGGGTATTCATTTAGCAGATGCTTTTATCCAAAGCGACTTACATATGAGTGCACACTCACACACCAATTGTAGCAGAGCGTCCTTGCAAGGTGCTAGCTTGCCATTGGGGGCAACTTAGGGTTCAGTGTCTTGCCCAAGGACACTTCGGCATGTGATCACCCGGGTCGGGATTCGAACCACCAACCCTACGATTAGTGGACAACCCGCTCTACCGACTGAGCCACAGCCGCCCCATTACACTAACCCCATCCTTCACCATAGCCACTTCCCTTACAAAAACCCCAACATTCATGTCTAACTCCAGCCTTCACCCTGACTCCACCCCTCACAACAATGCAATTTAAACCCTCTGCAAATTACACCTAACCTGTCCAACCCAACCCTGCTCCATACACATAGCTCCACCAATTACCCTAACCCCATGCTGTCCATTAAACCTCGCCTCTCACACAGTAACCATGACTATTGCACCTTTTCCCATCCACCCTAATCCTACCCCACACATGTAACTCCATCCAACTCCACCCCAAACAATAACTATTCTCCTTAGACCTAACCTATCCAACTCTAAACCCATGGCACAGCTATAACTCCACCCCTTAGCCTATCTCCAGTCCACCCTAACCCTGCCCATTATCCTAGCTCCAGCCACCCTAACCCTGCCCCTTATGCTAACTCCAGCCCACCCTAACCCTGCCCATTATCCTAATTCCACCCCACCATAACCCTCTTCCTAATACTAACTTCAGCCCACCCTAACCCTGCCCCTTATCAGCCCTGTCCCAAATGACACACTCTGCCCTTTTTGGCCCTCCTCAGTGTCCACACGTTCATGATGTCAGCTAATGCAGACCAACAGATGTGGCCTTAAAAAAAATATATTTTTTTTCATGCAGGATTAGGAAGCCTATCATGCAGAATGCCACAAGGCATTCCACCAGGTAGTACATGGGCCTTAGTGCAAAACTGAATCTCATGTAAGGAGTGCTCCCTCTCTTATGTGGCTGTAATTAATTATCATAAATATCATAGTCTGATTTATCTTCAGAAAATTTAATGAATATTGTTAGGTCTTATGATAAATGTATTATCTTATTTTTAAAATGTGCTCTTGTATCCTAATCAGAGCGAGGGCTTGAACCAGCATCAACCAGTATGGGAGGCGGACACACTAAAGAAAACGCTAAAGTGTGCAGCATACCATAGGTCGCTAGTGTGTCTCTTGAGGCCAGTGGAGGGATATACCAACTAGCCTCTGTTACTGTTCAATGAAATTATGAAATTGCTGCCCCTATAACATTAACACTATAGTAAGCTCTTTTTTAAATTGCATGCTAGGGGAAATATATCTTATTATATTGTTTGCATTTCATAATGGGTCTTATTGAGCAAATGATAAGTGCTTCGCTGAGTACATGGCTCTGCTTTCAGATGTCGCTCTGCCTTCCAGCTCCACTGAGGTCATCGCTCTGCCTCCATGTGCTGCTGAAGATGCCGCTCCTTTTCTTTGATTTGTGCAATATGTCACTCCTCCTTCCTGCTCCATGGAGGACATCACTCCCCCCTCAAGCTTCACAGAGAGCATTGCTCCCCCCTCTGGCCTCATGGAGATTTTCACTCCTCCCTCTGGACTTGCTTCCCCCTCAGACCTCGTGACGCGCATTGTTCCTCCCTCTAGATTCATGGACATCGCTACCCCCTCAGACTCTGCCTTGAGCTTTGTTCCCCCCACTGGCTGTGCAGTAGACATTGCATTCAAGCCAGACCGGAGAAATCATATAATTTCTCTGGAACAGACCGCCCCCCACCTGAACCTTAGCGAGCATGCCAAGTTCCTGTTCGAGGCTGACAAGACAGCCTCTCAAGCCAATTTCCTTTCAAAGGTTGACAACAAAATCTCCCAAGCTATTTTCCAATCCAAGCTCAAAGAGACAGCCTCCCAAGCCATGTTCCGGTCCGAGGTCAAAGAGACAGCCTTCCAAGCCATGTTCCAGTTTAAGGTCAAAGAGATGGCCTCCCAAGCCATGTTACACTCTGAGGTCAATGAGACAGCCTCCAAAGTCATGGCCCTGTCGAAGGGCTACGAGACGGCCTCTCAAGCCATGTTCATGTCTGAGGGTGACAAGACGGCCTCTCAAGCCCTGTTCATGTCCAAGGGTGACGAGACGGACTCTCAAGCCTTGGCTCTATCCCAGGGTGACAAGACGGCCTCTCAAGCCATGTTTCTGTCTGAGTTCGACGTCACACCCAACAACAATATGCTTGCACCTGACTCTGCTGACACGGTCAACCAAGTTCTGACATACGGTTCTGCTGAGGACGTCGCTCTGCCTTCCTGCTCAGCTGAGGACATCACTCTGCCTTCCTGTTCCACTGAAGCTGACGATCCAGCTTCCCCCTCCTGGGTGCTGCCTAGGGACCCTGGTGAACTTGCTCCAGCCTCATGCCTGCTCCTCAGCTACCTGAGGATCTGGCTATCTGTGGGACAATGCCCACTTCAGGACTTGAATGGCTGTGAAGACATTTTGCCCAGACGTCCAGGACCAGCAGGAGAGGGAGTGTTTTCTGGCACTCTGAGAATAGCGCCTGTGCGTGTGAGTGGGGTCACAATTTCCCCTCACACTAGCAATGTTGTACGCAATGCACTCCGAAGCTTGATCACACGTTTCCAGGTTTCGGTGACATTGACTTTGTTTTCTTTTGACATTTGCATTTGTTATGATTTCTGTCCTGTCTCTGCCACTGTATTGTCATTGCACCTGTATTGTCTGTTCCCTTATGTGTCATCGTTAATCTCAGCTGTTTAATGTTCACCCTTAATTATATTTTTTATTTAACCCCCTTGTGTGTCTATATGTGGTGTGAGGTATTGCGTGAGTGTTTCCACCATACCAATCCATTGTTCCTCGTTTACATGCCATAATTTTGATCTTGTTTCTTGTTTGTCATTTTGTGCTTTGCCTTGCCTGTTTAATGTCCTCTGAGCCAGATCCTCTGACCCATTGCCTGGTTCTTACCAAGCTTTTGATTCACGTTTTGGATTTAACTGCATGCCTCCCTTCAATAAAGCTACAGTATTATCTGCATTGTATCCATCCTAACGTGATACTCTGCTTCAGTCTCCATTTGATGATGGTCCTGTGTTTCAGCTATTTCCCTTATAATTTCAAGGGAAGCCATCCCACCTCACGTTTTCCTTTTTCTGGGGCTTTTCCCCTTCCCCTAGCTTGCTCTGGAAGATGGCCCGGGAGTCTCTTCTGCTACTGAGGGCACCGTAGCTTGCTCTTTCATTGAAGACCCTGATCTGACTACAGTTCTGCTGGCTCTGACTCAGGTGGCAGAGAGGTTGGTACAAGGTCTTCTGCAGGCTCAGCAACAGAGGGACCTGCCATACTTCCTGAGGGGGTTACTTGGGCAATGGGACCTGAAGAGAAGGTTGCAACAGGCTGTAATCTTCGCCTTTGGCTAATAGCCTCAAAATATGGCTATGAAGCAGCCATAACCTCCCCTTCATCTGTTCCAGTGCCTTTCTTGGGCAGACACAAATCCTATAATGTAGTGTTAATAAGAAAATTAGCAAAATAAATTTTATGATACATTTCTGTGTAACTAAAGTTTGCCCTCTTCTTCTAATTCATATAATATCACTACTATTAACAAGTAGTTTGTTAGAGAAGGGTGTAAAAAATACTTTTTAAAATTTTCTTTTTAAATTCTTCCACTTTTTTGTCTTGCTGTGGTGTGAGTGTCATGTTTTAATAATGTCAATAAAATTAAATATAAATTATTAAATATAGGTATTAGGTGTTTAAAACAAACTTTGTGCTTACTCAAACCCATGAGCGGAGGCATTCTTCATCCTTGTAAAAGTATCTTCCCTCTCAAAATGGAGCCGAATGAACTCCAGTGTCTTTTCTTCACTCCCTTGAACAAAGAAAATTGACAAATAAAAAATTGGTCAAAACATAAACTTTAATAGAATTGCATATTTTTAGATTACTCTCTTATTTTCTATGTTAATGTTGTCATTCTCTAAGCTTATCAAACAATAATTTGCAAATATTACAATGGTGTTATAGCAGCAAAACCTCATACCCCAACCCAATTTTTTTTATTTATCATAAGACTATGTATTGTTGTTCATGTACTAAAACATATATAAAGTCTCAATATTAAAAATAATATTTTTATGGGAAAGGATTTTGTCACGACGTGGATTGAGGAAGAAGCGGAAGCAGGCGCAGACTTGCGTTTTAACATTTATCAAAATGAATAACCAAAACAACAACACTAAGACAAACACACAAAAACTCAATGGCATGAAACAAGAACCTGGATACACAAAACAAGCAACGTGACATGGAGACAGTGAAAACAATGACTATATATACCCTTGAGTGCTCATTAACAAAAACATGGAACAAGTGTGGGAAAACATGTGACCTCACGTGCTGCAGTGGCTGATGGGTCACGGAGTCTGAAGTCTCTACAGACAGACTTGGGCGGAGACAAGAACAAAAACATAAACAAAGTCCATGTGCTGAACAACTGTCACTAAGCCTCGCTCTCGGAAAGCACTGGTGCAGTGCGCATGCGCGTGCCTGCGAAATGTCAATGAGCCTCGATCTTGGAAAGCGCTGGTGCATTGCGCATGCGCATGCTGGCGAAATGTCAAGGAGCAGGGAGGCAGAAGGGTGCCCACCGCAGAGCAAGAAAGCATAGCCTTGTCCATAACCGAGCAGGGAGGCTGAGCGACGGCGTCCTCAACTGAGCAGGGGGGCTGAGCGACGGCGTCCTCAGCTGGGCAGGGGTGTTGAGCGACGACGTCCTCAGCTGAGCAGGGGTGTTGAGCGACGACCTCCGCTGACCAGGGGTGTTGAGTGACGACCTCCACTGAACAGGGGAACAGAGCAGCGTACTCTGAGGTGCAGGAAGGCAGAGCGCTGTCCTAGGCGGAGCCGAGAGGCTGAGCGAAGGCCTCCTCGGCGGCACAGAGAGGCTGAGCGACGCCATCCTTGGCCGAGCAGAGAGCCTGAGCAGCGTCCTCAGCTGAGCAGGGGGACTGAGCGGCATCCTCAGCTGCGCAAAGAGACTGAACAGCGTCCTTAGCTGAGCAGGGGTGCTGTGCCGGGGCTCCGGGGACTTGAGACTCGTCTTGGAGCTCGCAGGCCTGAGCCGTGCTCTGAAGCTCAGGGGCTAGAGACACGACCTGGAGCTTGTGGGCTGGAGACATGACCTGGAGCTCATGGACTGGATACATGACCTGGAGCTCATGGGCTGGAGACATGACCTGGAGCTCGGGGACTTGAGACTTGACCTGGAGCTCGGGGACTTGAGACTTGACCTGGGGCTCGGGGACTTGAGGCATGACCTGGCGCTCAAGGGCGTGAGACATGACCTGGGGCTCAAGGGCGTGAGACGGGACTCGGAGCTCAGGGACTGCAGACTGAACGTGGGGCTCAGGGACTGGAGACTGAACGTGGGGCTCAGGGACTGGAGACTGAACATTGGGCTTTGGGACTGGAGACTGAACGTGGGGCTCAGGGACTGGAGACTGAACGTGGAGCTCATGGACGCACCCTCTGGCCGATGACTGGCGCTTGGGTGCGGAGATGTCTAGGTGGGTCTCTCCTCGAGTTTCTGAGGAGCGACGTAAATAGTAGTGTGGCACCATGCCTGGATTGCTCCATCCAGCAGAGCTCTGCGAACTGCCTCTGTACCCGCTCTAACACTGCTTCGAGATGGCTGGAATTTATACCGGAAACTTGGCTTTCAGGCGTGGGCATGGGTGAAACTTGGCTTTCGGGCGTGGGCACGTGAACAGCAGGCTTGGGCAGACGTGGCGTTTGTTTGTCCGTTTTACCATAATTTTGATGGTTCATCCCCTCAAAGTGTATGTGGAAAGGTAGATTGAACTTACCCCCGCATGAAGCTCCTGCTATTCTCCAGTTCTAGTGGTTGTGTGGCTGCCAATCGTTGTGCCCATCTGCGAGCTGGGCCAACAAATCAGGACACCATGAACCTAATCCATTCGCGTTCCATGGGCTTCGTGTCCGGCAAACTTGAAAAGTATTCCTGACAATCTCTCAAAAAGTAATCAGGGTAGCCGAAAAGACCGTCAAACCTGTCCGGAAGATCCACGAAAATTTCCTGGGGAAACTGCATGGAATCCACCGCGGGGATGTTGGGCATCTTCTCCTTTTTAGCGCTGCATCCATGGTGATGCAGGATAACCTGGTGCATCTGCTGCTTCCAGATATCGGTCTTTCATTCTATCATGACTTGGATTGAATCAGGCGCAGACTTGCGTTTTAACATTTATTGAAACCAATAACCAAAACAACAACACTAAGACAACACATGAAAACTCTATGGCATGAAACAAGAACCTGGATACACGAAACAAACAACGTGACATGGAGACATTAGTCTAAACAACGAAAGATAAAGCTCCAGTGAAAACAATTACTATATACCCTTGTGTGCTCATTAACAAAAACGTGGAACAGGTGTGGGAAAACATTTGACCTCTCGTGCTGCAGTGGCTGACGGGACATGGAGTCTCTATGAAGTCTCTACAGACAGACTTGGGCGCAGACAAGAACAAAAACATAAACAAAGTCCATGTGCTGAACAACTGTCACTAAGCCTCGCTCTCGGAAAGCGCTGGTGCAGTGCGCATGCGCGTGCCTGCGAAATGTCAATGAGCCTCGATCTTGGAAAGCGCTGGTGCATTGCTCATGCGCGCGCTGCCGAGATGTCAATAAGCCTCGCTCTTGGAAAGCGCTGGTGCAGTGCGCATGCACACTGTCTCCAGGAGGAATAGTGACAGATTTAAAATATTGCATTATTAATAATAACTGAATGCTTACATAGCATACAATTATGGCAATTCAGTAAAGTATCAGCCTGAAATGTAGATTCCACTTTTATAATAGCATTATAAAGGATATTATGAAAGTAATGAACCATAAATACAAAAACAGCATAATTTTTATCAGATAACAATTAACAATGGTCATAGCCTGAAGTTCCATTCCATTCCGTTCCATTCCAATAAATTCATGTTTTTTGTTTTTTTTAATCTTCAAACTATATAATGCAATATTACTAAAAGCTAGAGCAACAGTTCAAATACAATTACAAAACTTACACTTAAAAATCCTCTTCACTGTCATGTTGGCTAAAACCTGCATTTGAATCTTCTCCTCCACTTTCCGCATCAACGAAACTCCTCCTCTGGTTTCTGTCGCAAGGACCATTGGGTAGCGGACTGCTGTGAGCCTGCAGCATTGTGGGTTTCATAAACTTTGCGAGCACACACAGCTGAAGACTATGAGACTCCACGTAAAGTCCACATGAAGTTCGCCATTTTGGACAGGGCCATCCTAACTCCAGCCCACTCTAACCCTGGCCCTCACCAAATTGTCATTTAGGTCATTTCTTGTGCTCATTTATCTTCCTTTCATCCCACCCTATTTCTCTGTTTTCTTGCCTTCATTCATTTCCTTTTCACTAGTTTTAATTCTCATCAATTACTTTTTTTTTTCATTATTTTTTTCTTAATTTTTATAATTCACTTTTTTTGTAATTCAATTTCTCTTTTTTGCTAATTCACTCATCCGTTCCTGTGCTTTCATGCATTTGCTTGTTCATCTTTCTGTATTATGTTCATTCTTTATTTCTTGTTTCATTTATTCTTTTATTACTCTTTCTTTCTTTTACTCATTCATTAGTTTTTTTTTCCTGTAAGTTTTTCACTCATTCTTTCTTTCTTTCTTTCTTTCTTTCTTTCTTTCTTTCTTTCTTTCTTTCTTTCTTTCTTTCTTTCTTTCAATAAACTATGAAAACACTTCTACTACTCAGGCAAAAATGCCAATTTCACTTCACCATTTTCTGTGTGTCAGAGAGACATTGAAAGGGTCTTTCTGTTCCTGACTGACTGCTGGAACAGTACATTCCTGGTGGGTGCTGTGTTTTATCAGAGTGTTTTATCAGAGAAATATTCTGTCTAAACAAACAGTCTAACAGTCATCAGCAATTACAGCCTTCACTCCTGCACTACACTTTAAAGAAATGATTCTATAATAATTTATACAATCAGGCAAAACCCTGATGCTCAGTGACCTGTATGTTTAATGCATTTCCCTTACACACTCCAGTATTTATGTTTCTGTAAAATTTTCATCCTCAGGACAATGGTGTGTGAAGAGGACACTGTTCCTGTGCAGAGATGGACATAAAAACACAATCACACACACACACACATGCACACACACAGAGCTGTCCTCACCACACCTCTGTACAGCAGACTCAGCCGCCTGCATTTTTAACACCATGGAAATATTATCATCTGTCACAGCGCTGTCTGTGCTCCAGGCACCAAGCTGAAGAAGTGTTTAATAATGAAAATGTAATTTTAAAACCGGTATGTACCAAATGCATTTATTAGACCTGAGAGAGTAAGACAAGCGACACTTTCATAGTCATAATCTACTCTACAGGTAAATTCCTAGAAAGAGGAATAATTCTGCCAGACAGATTCTCAGCTGGTAAAGTAATTCGACAATAAGAACCCTGACAATTTAGGTGGAGTGAGTGAAAGTAATAAAAATCATACATCAGAGGAAAAACAGTAACAGAGGTGCTCTCTGGTTCCAACATGATCGGGTTCATAAGTGATTATAAGCAGGAGTTTAAACTTATTAACAGCAAGCTGAGCTCAGTGCTGATACTATATAACTTGTACTGTAAGGAATTTGGAAGTTCAGTGTAGAGTTAATGTTAGTGGAGGTACAGTACATTAAACTTAGGCTAATACAAAACTGCAATATACACAAAGCATCCCTAAAAAATACCCAAAATAAAAACTACAATGATTAGTGGATAATAATACAGACTTTGGTATGGGAACAACTGTGGTGGGAAGCCATTTATGGCAACAGAGCTAAATAGTCCTTGTCTATGTCATCTTCATTCACAAATTAATGGTAGAACTACTATAGATGTTTTACAAAGCTGGTCACACGTGGATCAGAGACTATTAAATTGTGCTATTTACATTTACAGCATATGCTTTTATGCAGGGCAATTACATTAATCTCATTTATACAACTGTGCAGTTGAGAATTAAGGGAATTCCTTAAAAGTGGCAGCTTGTCAGTGCTGTGATTTGACCTCCTGATCAGTAGTCCAATGTCTTAACCACTGAGCTACATTTGCCCCTTCATATTGTTTGTACTATATTGTATCATGTGGAAGATGAACCCAACCAAGAGGTCAATGCCCTTGTAAGTATGAAATCAAAGCAGTGTAAATTTAGATGTGTAACAGTCAGAATGAGATATGTTCTGTCTTGACTTTGCACCCTTTTAAGTGGGTCACAGGTCAAAATGTTTTGAGAACTCCTGTATTGTATCATGTATCTTTGCAAACAAAAAGCTTCAGAAGATATATGGATGTCAATTCAATGCCAAAACCAGCAAACAAGTAAAACATAGAACTTTAATCTTCTAGCGATCTAACTGTATTGAGTTCAATTAAGCCCTTAGGCTAGATGTAAGAAATAAACACTGCATTGTGAGGTTATTTGTCAATAATCAATGCAATGTGATGTGATAGGATTCAAAATAATACTAATAATATGAGCTAATAATGCAGGGTTTAACATAGTAATTAATCTACAATATTGAATATGGTGTTACAGGAAGTGCTAGGGAAGTTAGATGGCTACTGGATTCAACATAGCTACCAAATTATGTGGTAGTAAAGCAGTTTAGCAGCACAGAAAATAAAGAAAGAAAGAAATGAAGGAAGTGGGAAGTTAGTGATAATTGATAATTAGTGATAGCTAATTATTCAAGCTACTATAGCTACATTAAATTTAGTCCAACACTACAAAATATACAATGATCACCCTGCTAATAATGCAGGGTATGACATGCTAATTAATCTACAAGAGTAAACATGGTGATGCAGGAAATGCTGGGGAAGTGAGTGAACTCATAATAGGAAGAGAGTGGGATAAGATGTTTTAGTAATGAAGAAGTCGTCAACCTACAGTCATGGGAACATCAGTGGAAGTGTTTTAGCAACAGTGCTATCTGCTCTACCTCATATTTCCCAGCTACACTTATACAACCCTGAAAAAAAAAGGTTTGCTTACTGTGTTATTGTAGATTTCATTTTAATGTAACTACATTATCTGTATTGAAATAAATGCAGTATTTAAAGCTACTTCAGGAGAAGCATTATCTGATAATATCTGATTAATGAGGAGAGAGTTAACTGTGGACTTTGCTCACCAAAACAGAAGAGAACAGCGAAGTTTGCTCTTTGAAGTTTATCGGCCTAATTATAATAATTTTAGACGTAATACCAAATTACCTTTACCTCATCTGCTCTACGGAGCTTATAGAACAAACAGGATTAATAAGATAAATGCAGCTCAACAAGTTGCTTATTTAGTCAACATCGGGTTCTTTTTTTAATATAAATAAACTTAGGGTTCTGCTTTAGCGATGCAAACAGACTTGCTTATAGAAAAACAGCACAAAATCCTGTTACAGGAATTGCTTCTAGGCTTTTTAAGTATGACATCTTCTGACCAATCAGAATTGAGAATTCAACAGCACTAAATAATAATAAACCTTAATATATACTGTATAGCAACCCAAAGGTAAAGTAGATCTCAACATGCTCGCTAGCATGTAAATACTAGAAGGAAAGTTTGATTCATTTATGATTGTGAATCGATTCTCGTGATTCAGTGAATCGTTCATGAATCGTCCATCACTATTCTCCTATCTTTCCTAATTAGTTTTTTTATGTGTCTTCAGTACAAGATCTTACCTGTCACCAGAAGAGTCAACAGCTGGAACAGGAAGTGCACTTGCCCTCCTTTAGAGCGCATAACCAATGATTTTGTTCTTGTGATCAGCAGCTGCTGTATGAGAGAGAACCTAAAAAAAAAACCCTGCTTTGTCCCCAGCCACCTGGGGTGTTGGGAGTGGAAGGCGGATGTTGAGAACAGCTGGCATGTAATTGTAGCTTGTGAAATGCAGCTGTGAAGTAAACGAGCCTGTGATTCGTTAGGTGAGTGCATCCTTGAATACCCACAATTCTTTCTTTACTGCAGGGGAGGTGTTCAGTGAGAGACAGTGCAGGAACTCTGATTATGTGGAAGCTATTATCTCTTTGGATTTACTTGAGCTATTTATTTAGGTGGACTTTATTTTACGACACATTACGGGAGGAGAAAATAATGATGCCTACATATGGGAGAATATGGTTACAGTTACAGGCCTGATAACCAAAAATGGGTGTTTAGTGTCTTAGGGTAAATAAAAGGTTATTTGGGAGTGGGTGAATGAGTACATGAGTATGTGAACTGTTTGATGGTTGAAAAGTGAATCGTGAGTTATTAAGTGATCAATTCCAATCCTGAGTACTGCACTTCAGGACAGTTTGGCAATGTTTCCTTTTTTAAGTCACCACATATACCTGGTATTTACCTGTTTAGTTGAAACAGGTGTTTCTGAGAGGGTTAGAAAGAAATCAGAAATAAATATGTCAGTGAGTCAGTGTGAATGAGTGAGTGGGGATACCAGTGAATATTAATGAGTGATTCAGTAAGGGTATAAATGATTCAGTGTGTGAAACTGTGTGAGTGAGTGAAGGTGTTGAATGAATCAGTGGATAAGTGAGTAGTCACGGCGTGTAGAACAACAAGTCATTTAGTGAGAAGATGAGTGATGAGTTGGTTAGTGAGTGAATGGATTAGTGCTCACTCATTCATACTCTCACTGAATAAATTAAGTCAGAAAATATTTGAGTACACAAATGAGTGAGTCAGTGAGAGTATGAAGGGATTAGTGGGTGTACCAATGAATATGTGAGTGAATCAGTAAGAGTATTAATGAGCCAGTGAGTAAAAGAGTGTTTGAGTGATTGAGGGTGTCGAATGAATCAGTGAGTGAGTAGATGAGTGAGTAAATTATTTGATTAATTAATGAGTTAGGATGTGAATGAGTGAATGGGTGCACCAATGAATAACGGAGTGAGACAATATGAGTATAAATTATTAAATGAGTGAGAGAGGGTGTGAGTGAAAGAGGGTCTGAGTGAGTGAGGGTCTGAGTTAGTGAGTGAATTAAGGTGTGAGGTGAGTGAATGACTGAGTGACAGTGTGAGTGAGTGAGGGTCTGATTGAGTGAGAGTTTAAATGAGTGAATGAGGGAGTGAGTGAGGGTGTGAGGGTGGAAGTAAGTGAGTGAGATTGTGAATGGGTGAGTTAGTGTGTGGGATTGTGAGTGACGGAGGGTGTGAGTGCATGACATAGGGTGTGAGTGAGTGAGGGAGTGAGTGTGTGAGGGTGTGAGTGAGTGAGTGAATGAAGGTGTGAGTGAGTGGGTGATGGTGTGAGTGACACTGTGTGTGAGTGAGTGACTGACTGTGTTAGTGGGTGAAGGTGTGACTAAGTGACTTAGTGACGGTGTGGGTGAGTGAATGAAGGAGAGTGTGAGGGTGTGAGTGAGTGGATGAGGGTGTGAGTGACACTGTGTGTAAGTGTGGGTGTGAATGAATGACTGACAGTGTGTGAGTGAATGATTGAAGGTGTGAGTGAGTGAGGATATACAGTGCCTTGCGAAAGTATTCGGCTCCCTTGAACTGTTCGACCTTTTGCTACATTTCAGGCCTCAAACATAAAGATATAAAACTGTATTTTTTTTTGTGAAGAATCAACAACAGGTGGGACACAATCATGAAGTGGAACAAAATTTATTGGATATTTCAAACTTTTTCAACAAATAAAAAACTGAAAAATTGGGCGAGCAAAATTATTCAGCCCCCTTAAGTTAATACTTTGTAGCG
>JAFFST010047300.1:195665-224178 GCA_022414735.1 Noturus placidus | reverse complement strand
TATTAGCGCTTGGACCCCCCAATGTCCAAGCGCTTGGACCCCCCCCATGTCCATAACATGGTTACGCCCTTGCCTTTTCCACTGATCATCCTTGAGATTGGAGTCCAACTGTGGTAAATTCAGTTGATTGGACATGATTTGGAAAGGCACACACATGTCTATATAAGATCCCACAGTTAACAATGCATGTCAGAGCACAAACCAAACCATGAAGTCCAAGGAATTGTCTGTAGACCCCTGAGACAGGATTGTATCGAGGCACAGATCTGGGGAAGGGTACAGAAACATTTCTGCAGCATTGAAGATCCCAATGAGCACAGTGGTCTCCATCATCCATAAAAGGAAGAAGTTTGGAACCAGCAGGATTCTTCCTAGAGCTGGCCGCCCGGGCAAAATGAGCAATCGGGGGAGAAGGGCCTTAGTCAGGTAGGTGACCAAAAACCCGATGGTCACTCTGACAGAGCTCCAGCATGTCTCTGTGGAGAGAGGAGAACCTTCCAGAAGAACAACCATCTCTACAGCACTCCACCAATCGGGCCTGTATGGTAAAGTGGCCATACGGAAGCCACAACCCACCTGGAGTTTGCCAAAAGGCACCTGAAGGACTCTCAGACCATGACGAACAAAATTCTCTGGTCTGATGAAACAAAGATTGAACACTTTGGCCTGAATGGCAAGCGTCATGTCTGGAGGAAACCAGGCACCACTCATCACCTGGCCAATACCATCCCTACAGTGAAGAATGGTGGTGGAAGCATCATGCTGTGGGATGTTCTTCAGTGGCAGGAACTGGGAGGCTAGTCAGGATTGAGGAAAAGATGAATGCAGCAATGTACAGCGACATCCTTGATGAAAACCTGCTCCAAAGCACTCTGGACCTCAGACTGGGGCAAAGGTTCATCTTCCAATAGAACAATGACCCTAAGCACACAGCCAAGATAACAAAGGAGTGGCTACAGGACAACTCTGTGAATGTTCTTGAGTGGCCCTGCCAGAGCCCAGTCTTGAACCCGGTTGAAAATCTCTGGAGAGATCTGAAAATGGCTGTGCACTGATGCTCCCCATCCAACGTGATGGAGCTTGAGAGGTCCTGCAAAGAAGAATGGGAGAACCTGCCCAAAAATAGGTGTGCCAAGCTTATAGCACCATTCTCAAAAAGACTTGAGGCTGTAATTGGTGCCAAAGGTGCTGAGCAAAGGTATTGTATTGAGCAAAGTATCAAGTATTGAGCAAAGGCTGTGAATACTTATGTACATGTGCTAGTTTGTTTTTTTATTTTAAATAAAATAAACTTCTTTTGTGTTGTTATTATGGGGTATTGTTTGTAGAATTTTGAGGGAAAGAATTAATTTAATCCATTTTGGAATAAGGCTGTAACATAACAAAATGTGGGAAAAGTGAAGCACTGTTAATACTTTCCAGATGCACTGTATCTGCATGATTTTATGCATGCTGCTGCCACATGATTGGCTGATTGGATAACTGCATAAATGAGCAGGTATACAGGTGTTCCCATTACATTGGACATGAGTGTATGTATTTTAAGCTTTTAAAAAAAAAATTGTCAATTATTGCAGCTTCATGGGAAATCAATGTACATTTATAAGAACTGTTGTGGCATACATCTGTATGAAATGCTGTCTGTTAAAATACCTATTCAGTGCTACACTAGAGACAGCAGGCATAAGTCAGACAAGCTCAGCTGGGGCACGGCCACTTTGGAGCACAGTCTCTGTACATCCACTCTTCCAACACTGTCTTGTAAGTAGTCAAATGATCAGAACACTAATTAGTTACATTAATTAGCAAAGGGGCCCTGTTGATGCAGACTATCAGAAAGGATGGGGCAGGAAGAGAACAGGAAGAATTCTGAGCACTGGGGAAGTGTTTATCTCTCTCAGGAGTCCTGCAGAGCTGTCAGCCGGATGACTCATCACAGTACACACAAGTGACAAGTGGCATCAAAAACACTGATTACAAACAAACTGCGCTGACAAATGGTATTCTTTAGTCATGTAAGCATCACTTAGATAAGAAAAACGTATAAGATTTACAGCAAATGTTCATCAGTATTTAATAGAGAGCAATAACATTAAAAACAATCATTTTATTAGATGAAGATATGCTTTAAATTGGGTGTTTAAATAGCATTCTGGAGGAAGCAAATTTTTTAAATGAATATCAAAGCTTAAACCCCAAACACAAGGATTTATGAGCTTCATGTAAAAGGTGATCTTACCAATTGTTAACTCCTCACTTGTTTAACCATATTCACCAAGTCAAAGTTTTTTTTCTCATAGCAGCAAACAATGAACTAAATCAATCTTTAGCTTTTCTCCCACTTCCCCATGTGTGAATGTGCATATGATGTTATCTGAATGATTGCTGTGTCATCCATGGTATTTTTATTTCATATGGCCAGTGCTACTTGAATGCGATCTAGTTCCTGGACAAATGGATATCAGTGAAGCTGAATTAATAAATAAATAATATGGTTTCAAAATGCATTGATACCTGTCTGGCTTTAATCAACATGAAAAAACAGGCTCGTGCATGCCTGCCGTAATCTTTGGTTCTGTCTGTACAAGAGAGGAAAATGTACAATGTTGGACATGTCAGGTCAGATCATGTTCAGTTACACACAAACAATCCCATCTATTTCTCCAACACTTTTGTGTCCCATGTGACGATCCACATCAGATCTGTCTGAGCATTTAAAAACAGAACAAACCATGTGTGTGTTCAGATTTGAAGTAGGAAATAGAGCCTGTTTAGAAGATGTGATTAAACAGATTTAAGATCTATGAGCTTCTGCAAATAAAACTCTTTCAGAAAACATGCCTTGGTACAGATATTGGGAGAATAGTGTTTGATCAGATGAAGAGATAGCATGGTTGCAGCTCATTTAGAAGTCATCATAACAAAGAAAAAGCAATGATCATTTGCAGAGGATACAAGTTCATCAGTGGGAGTGTAATCATTCAGATGAGTATTGTAAAATGTAATTATTGTAAATAAAATTTTGAACTAGCTTAACTAGGTTACAATAAAAGAGCCTGTCACTGTGCCAGTCTACGCTGATAATATGGATCTATCACAGCACAGGATTTATGATAATATTTTTATTGTCTAATTAGGCATCAGGAATCAGTTTTGTCCTCCTCTTTTTTATTGATTGGTATTATCTGGACACATCAAATTCACCCTGAGGTATTGTGTTGACTCATTGTGTGTACGTGCCCCTGATCATGTGATGTGTTTTAGGTGTGATCTGGAAAAGTCAATTATCATGTTGACTATGTAAGACGCAAGGGTTCGTAACAGATTCTATTTTTCATTTTGTTTTGCCACAAACTGATAAAGCTGGAATACAGCACAGCTGGATGCAGTTTCCTTACATGGGATTCTGGCACATTTGTACTGCTATACCGTATCTCACAAAAGTGAGTGCACCACTTACATTTTTGTAAATATTTGATTATACCTTTTCATGTGACGAAGAAATGACACTATGCTACAATGTAAAGTAGTGAGTGTACAGCTTGTGTAACAGTGTAAATTTGCTGTCCCCTCAAAATAACTCAACACACAGCCATTAATGTCTAAACCGCTGGCAACAAAAGTGAGTACACCCCTAAGTGAAAATGTCCAAATTGGGCCCAATTAGCCATTTTCCCTCCCTGGTGTCATGTGACTTGTTAGTGTTACAAGACCTCAGGTGTGAATGGGGAGCATGTATCTTCAGTATATGAACAAAATAATTGTTGCTCTACATAAAGATGGCCTAGGCTATAAGAAGATTGCCAAGATCCTGAAACTGAGCTGCAGCACAGTGGCCAAGACCATACAGCGGTTTAACAGGACAAGTTCCACTCAGAACAGCCCTCGCCATGGTCAACCAAAGAAGTTCAGTGCATGTGCTCAGCGTCATATCCATAAGGTTGTCTTTGGGAAATAGATGTATGAGTGCTGCCAGCATTGCTGCAGAGGTTGAAGGGGTGGGGGATCAGCCTGTTAGTGCTCAGACCATACGCTGCACACTGCATCAAATTGGTCTGCATGGCTGTTGTCCCAGAAGGAAGCCTCTTCTAAAAATGATGCTCAAGAAAGCACGCAAATAGTTTGCTGAAGACAAGCAGACTTAGGACATGGATTACTGGAACCATGTCCTGTGGTCTGATGAGACCAAGATAATCTTATTTGGTTCAGATGGTTTCAAGCATGTGTGGCAGCAACCAGGTGAGGAGTACAAAGACAAGTGTGTCTTGTGTATAGTCAAGCATGGTGGTGGGAGTGTTATGGTCTGGGGCTGCATGAGTGCTGCCGGCACTGTGGAGCTACAGTTCATTGAGGGAACCATGAATGCCAACATGTACTGTGACATACTGAAGCAGAGCATGATCCCTCTCTTCAAAGATTGGGCCGCAGGACAGTATTCCAGCATGATAACGACCCCAAACACACCTCCAAGATGACCATTGCCTTGCTAAAGAAACTGAGAGTGAAGGTGATTAACTATAATCCTCAAATGGAAGGTGGAGGAGCACAAGGTTTCTAACATCCACCAGCTCCGTGATGTCGTCATGGAGGAGTGGAAGAGGACTCCAGTGGCAACCTGTGAAGCTCTGGTGAACTCCATGCCCAAGAGGGTTAAGGCGGTGCTGGAAAATAATGGTGGCCACACAAAATATTGACACTTTGGGCCCAATTTGGACATTTTCACTTAGGGGTGTACTCACTTTTGTGAGATACTGTATGTGAAATTTTCATATATTAGTGTCTTTGACATTACATAATTTGCATGCATAAATTAAAAACACTATATCAGATGCCATTCATGCTGTTATAGTATCATAAATTTACATTTTACCCAGTGGTTGTGACTGTTAACATTGTAAATTCTGTATTATAATTATGTCAGAGAACTAATTCCTTCCTCTAACTCTCGTTAGTGTCATTTCATATTTAGCTGTGAGTATCCGTGTGCTTTTTAATCTGATGCACGCTGTGATGTGTGAGCTGTGCCTCAGGCTCAGTAGGTTGATGTGAAAGCTGTGACTGTGTTTGTGCCTTCATCTCAATTTTTTTCCCTCTGTTAATTTTTCCTGTTTAACTGTACCATGTGTTGAAGTTAGATGGAGATGACAGGGCTGAGCTTTATTTCACATGAAAACAGGCAAACAGAGATTTCCCACCTAATACACTGAGCAAGCAACAGGGTTGCAGACACGTAATCATAACTGCAAGGAAAAGCACAAATAAATTAAAAAAGAAATTCTGTTAATGGCCACTCAAGATTTTACATTTTCAGTAGACTTAGTTAGATGAAATACAGATCACACAGAATACTGGCTTAGCTCTAATGAAAAAGTTTTTCAGAAAAGCATAGATTTAGATTTGTGTGAGAACGGTGGCCTCATTGCTATGAGCACGCTGAATGTCCCTAGCTTTTTCTCTCTTGTGTTTGCTTCTCTTAAGCTTCACAAATCTAAACCCTTCAACTGAAAACAGTCTGTTGTTGTACAGATAAAAGGGTTGCTAAGGTAACAGGCCAAATTGTCCAGTGTCAGATTTTCATGGCTGGCAGATATAACACTGAACTGAACATGAAATAAAACTGACAAACTTCATGTTGAAGTATTTTGTGTGCTGTCAATCATAAATGACTCACTACAATAAGCATGATTATATTTGGATTCAGCTGTTGCATGGGATCCAGTGATTATCAGTGTCACCTATGTCATTATTTTCTGCTCAGCATATAATGGTACACTACTGTACAGCCTGCACATACTATTTGCGTGGAACAATTTGAAGTTCTGGGTTATTTTATAATTGGGGGTACATTTGCTAAGGAAAAAAGTGTGACAAAATTTTTTAATCAATTTATGCACTAAAAATAACACCTAAGTTATTGGCAGACCATGCACTTAGCAGTCAGATGAAACCAAGAAGATGTCAAGAAAATCCTACAGCAGATTTGGATTTGGGGTTAAATTCATAGCAATGTTGAAAGGTATTAGAACAGTGGTTCCCAAACTTTTCCAGGTTAAGGCCCCCCAAATGGCATTAGCATTTGACCGAGGCCCCCCTTTTGCAAGATGTCTTCAAAACACATTAAAAATACAGACTTCTGAATATATCCCCCTTTTTATTAATAATTACATCGTACATCTTTACATTACATTAGGAATTGATTGTGTGTCTCTCTCTCTCTCTCTGTGTGTGTGTGTGTGTGTGTGTGTGTGTGTGTGTGTGTGTGTGTAGTTGTCTGAGAGTGAAAATTTATTTTTCATACCAAATTGTTGAGGCCCCCCTGGTGCCCCCTGGCGGCCCCAAAGGGGGCCGCTGCCCCCACTTTGAAAACTACTGTATTAGATCATTACATTACATGAGTTTGAATGTGATTTATTAATTCTGGGCACACTCACATGCCAACTTATAAAAGGGTGTACATATTTGTGCAACCACATGACTTTTAGTTTTTTCCTAAAATATTTCCATTTGTTTTTCACTTAAAACTTATTGGTTGTTATTGCATCTTAAAGGTGGAAAAAAAGATCTGACGTGATTGAGCTTGGTTTCATTTTTATATAACAAAACCCTGCAATTTCAACAGGGGCGTGTAGACTTTTTTATCTACTGTAATTGACATTAAGCAGATGAAATTATTTGAATTTGAATCCATATATGTCCATATTGAAAACTTTTTAAAACTTGCATTAGCATTTATAACCATACACACACATAGGTAACATTAATTCCCAATTAATCTGAGCTTTCTAACCCATCTAATTGTGTTTGTGGAGCTGGCCACAGATGAGACCCAGGTGAGGAAATAATACTGTTCTTTTTTTTCCCTTTATTTAGAGTCTGTACTTCCCCATTATCTCTCAACACAGCTGGCCTTTTAACAAAAGTGACTGAAATTTTTATAATTTCAGCATGTCTTCACGAAAATTTTTGCTTTTCCTAGAAATTAAATGTAGAGATAGGATAATTGTGCATTTGTGTGTGTGTGTGTGTGTGTGTGTGTGTGTGTGTGTGTGTGTGTGTGTGTGTGTGTGTGTGTGCTTTTTAAATCTGATATATGATGTTTGAGCTGTGCCTCAGGTTCAGTAAGCTACTGTAACGTCAGAAAGATCTGATTCTGTTTGTGCTTCTAGTTATGTAAATGAAAATATCAGACTGTGCTTGGATTCACATAAAAACAGTTAAACAGAGATACCACATTCAAGGTTCTGCTTTTCTGCAGTAGACAATCTTGGCATTTTTGGGGCACACAAATAAATTCCTCAGTTATAAACACACAAATAAAGCAGTTAAAATATTATGGAGACAAAGCTGCTGTAATTAATTTTAAACAAATATTTTATAATTTTAAACATACAGCATTTGTACTTACCAGCTGTGATAGGAGGTAGTAATTTTAATGTTTTTGGGCAACCTGGAAGATAGGACTTAATAATTAAAAAAAAATTTGACAGCTGAAAAATAAGTGTTTCAGTTCTATGTATATTATTTTTTTGTTATAACTTATATTAATTTTCCTTCTGCTATAATTCTTAATGCCCAGCAAAAGATTTCAGCTCCTCCTGGGGGATCTGCAGTTGTTCCCCAGTCAGCTGTGACATATAATCTCTCCAGCAGGTCCTGGATCTAGCTGTGGGTCTCCGTTCAGTGGGAGATGCCTAATACATCTCAAGTGGGAGCCAATCAGGGGGCATCCTTGTAAGTTTCCCAAAGCACCTCAACTGGCTTTTCTCAATTTAGAGGAGCAGTGACTTTACTTTAAAGCTCTCACAGATTGTTGAGCTCCTCCATACTATCACAAAAAATTAAGCTCAGCAACCCTGTGAAGGAGCCTAATTGCTTGCCACCTGAACTTGCAATTTGATTCCTTTGGTCATTACCCAAAGCTTGAGACCAAAGTTTAATATAGAGATACAAATGTCAAGGCACACAATCATAGGCCTTCTCCAAATCCATAAATTAGGATTAAGATAATTCCATTACCCCTGATAAATCTGAGCAGGAGTATATAGCTGGTTCACTGTTCCACAGCCTGAGTATCCGCATTTTAAAAAATATGGACCACCATCCAGGTTTTCCAGTCTAAAGGCAGTTTAACCACATAACCCCCAGCCTTTTCCAGTGCATCCAGCAACTCAAGCCAAATCATCTCTACTTCTGCAGCCTTGCCACTATGAACTAACCTCAGAGATGGACTCAAGATTTCGGGCTGTGCCTCCTGAAGTGAGAGCATGTCTACTGGGTTAATGAGTTCCCAAAGTGTTCATTCCATCTCTCAACATCCTCAGTAGAGGTCAACACTCCTCCCCTAGCTTGTGTGTGGTTTCTCTGTCCTGAGGCACCAAGTAACATGATTTATCAGCACTTCAGAAGAGTTTGTATAATTTTGCTTTTATATATGATCATGTTATTACATGGTAAAATATCAAGTACTAAGATTTATGCAGGTACATCAATGGTGCCTTGTTTCCACTCGTATTTTCAGTACTATGGTTGGAGTGGTGTTCAGTATAGAGGTAACATCACTATGTTCTCTTGGCACCATCCAAAGTGAACCTTTAACACACATTGGAGTGGTTCACAGCTGTGTGTGATGTGGCTGTAATGAAATTTACATTTACAGATCAATAGGTCGTTTGCTAGGGTGACATGGTGGCTTAGTGGCTAGCATGTTTGTCCTGCCTCTGCCCTGTGTGTGTGGAGTATGCATGTTCTCTCCTTGGGGTAGGAACATAGGGGTTTCCCCTGGGTACTCTGGTTTTCTTCACTAGTCTAAAGACTGCTTGCCATTGCCAAATTGTTAATATGTGTGTGAGTGTGTGTCCAGTGACATTGACCCTGTCCAGGGTGTCCCCCGCCATGTGCCTCGAGTCCCCTGGGATAGCCTCCAGGCTCCCCCATGACCCTGTGTAGCGTACATGAAAATGGATGGATGGAAGTCTTCTGCTTTAGGGATGCCTCAAATTTACAAGATCAAAACTTTGAAACATTTGAATAACAGCCAAAGTCAGATAGAACCATTTAATTCTGTAACATCAAATACTGTTTTATAAGGTTTGGGTTGTTTCTCAAAAGCAATCCCTTAATATTATTAAATATCTAATAATGGGTAATAACTTCAGCAGAGTAAGACATTTTTGAGCCAAATAAGACAAGAGTATGAGCATACATGCTAATTTCCTGTTCATGGGTTGAAATAAAACAAAACAAAAAATTAAAGTTGTATTCGACAAAAAATAACCACATGATTTAGCCAGAAGAAACATTTAAAAGTAATAACAGACTTGTTAGTTTATTTACACATTTATTTGCTGTCGTTAAGCAAATGTCTTAAAAACACTTTTTAATTAAACATAAGGTGTTACTTAATAGTTTAGTGCGATTCACAATATTTGAGACGTGAGAAACAAGGTTCTATGTAGGAGAAGAAGGAAGGCGCCACATTGAGGTTGTCTTTGTAACGAAACAAATAAAGTTTTATTTGAACAACATGGCGGCGCCCTGTTATCGGTGTGTGTACTGTCTGGTGAGCCACTGAGAAAGATGAACCGATCGTGACATGGACTGGACATGAATTAATATCGTCTACATGACTCAAGATATTCTTCGGTACTGCCGTTATTGTGAGTACCGTGGTCTGTTAGCTTGTCTTGTTTATGTGAGGACTGTTCTGTGCTTACCTAGCTAGCTCCAGTGTTTCCTACACCTGATCCTGGCGTCTTCGTGCACTGCATTTGAGGTTGTTTTGCAAGTAAACGACAAACCTGTCAAAAACAAATGGATGTTTTGAGAAGCAGGGAAACACTAACATGTGCAATAGTTGTAGTATAATATCAGAATAAGAAAATATTGACTTAGCCATATGTTTTTGAAGTCATGATTCTTTATTTTAAAATATCACTTTCAAATATACAGTTGTGCACGCATAGTTATCTGTTTGGTCCCTGCCATCAGTGTAATAAATATAAATGTCAAGCCATAAATGAAAACAAGAAGGCAGGAAGACACGAAGACACTTCATATAGAAATGATGACTAACCTTGAGGTTACAGCCAATGACAGAGTTGTGCTTATTCAAGCTACTGTGTCCATTCTAGTCCTTTTGTTAATGTTATTGAAGAATAGAATCATTCCCCGAAGCTGTTAAGCTGTTGTGGCACATCATCAGTCCAATTTATTATCTTTTTAAATATCTATAACCATAGCAACCTCTCTCTCTCTCTCTCTCTCTCTCTCTCTCTCTCTCTCTGTGTGTTTCTCTCTTTTGCATTCTTTTGCACTCTTTTATACAGTCTCACAGACACATTTTCTTTATTCTTTCCTATTTCAATCTCTTCCTTCCTCCCTCCCTCCCTCCCTCTTTTCATGTTACAAAAACCATTCGGATCACTCAGCTGTGATGCAGAGCTAAGACTCGAAGCTTGTGGGTGTTTTATTGAGAAATGTTGCAGCAAAACACCTTTTATCCTCAGTAATTCAGTGCTTTTATAATTAATACTAATCAAGATCAGTAGCATATGTAAAGGCAGCAGATAATGTTTCCGTCTCTAAATTGAAACAATTGCGGAGGATCTGAGAGTTATACTGTAAGAAACTACACCATGTCTTGGGCAGTTTGACCCCCTTTGAACCTTATTGCACAAACTGAAACAAAGTGCTAAAACTACATGTAGACCAACAACCAATAGACAGGACAATTAGTCAACTTCCTTTCATTACCACCTTAGAGAAGCTATTGTTTCTGCTTTATTATTTAATTTCTAGTTTCCAAGGCAATTGCTTAATAATCCCTGTACAGTATCCCATGTTGCCATAGTGACACACAGTGATGAGGCAGGGTTTGGTGCCTGTTAGTTTAGTGTGTTGACATTTTTTATGACAGTGGAGGATTTATGGTGCAGTAGGTCTGTCTCCGTGTGTTTTCTGTTGCTTTTCTGATTTATATGATTTTGTCTGACTATCATTTAATATTTATAAAACAGCTTGGGTGACAGAATGACAGACAGATGAGACTGTTTGAGGCTGTCTAATATACCGGATAATGTTTTCATTCCTATATTGGAATGCGCAGATCAGGCCAAAATATTGGCTGATTTGATTCATGTTTATAACTGGAAGGAACAGAAAGTTTGAGCCCCGGTTCACTCTTACGCAAGTTCTCAAAGTGCTTCAGTTAAATGAATACAAACACTCTGCAATAAACTGCAATACAATCTGACATCATCGACTCAGTTACTGGTAAATTGTGGATTTGCATGAGCTGCTTTTATACAGTGAAAAGCAATTCATTTATGAAAATGAGTCTTTACTTTGGAGTTGATGAGCATGTTTCTTAGTACTTCAGTATGCTAATTAACAGTAATTGAGTGTCCATCCACTCTGCATGTGTTTAAAAATCTGTCACCTTTTATATATAATAAGAGCATCTTTTACTTTCTAGAAAATACAAGCTAGTCAGTCATACACTTTTGTACCAATCTGGGATCTTCTATGGGTCTAAATAACACAACAGTGTTAACTAACTACTAACATTGACATGCTCTTACATTAGATGCATTTGAATAGTGTTTGTGGGAATGCATGTACTTTGTATGTCCTGATGGCTTTTGTTTTCTCTTTTCAGGTGCATGATGCATAAAACTTGTCAATTTGCTGTGTATTCCGTGGGACTCCTGAAGCAGGTGGGATGCCTACATCCTTGGTTTGTCCAGGCCACGCCTGCCATCAGGTCTGGCGTTCGGAGCGTGTTCAGTGAAAGCGGAGTATGGGAAAGAGATTACAGGGCAGACACCAGACGTAGGGTGGAGACATGGTGGCATTCCCGAATCCAGGAGCAATGGCACAAGGACATGAAGGAGCAGGTAAGTCACTGAATTGCATTATGTCATCAGTTGTGATTGTTATAATAGAATTGAATTCAAAATGAAGCCCATATATAATCAGGTGTAAACAGCTTATTTGTTGAACGTATTACTTCCACAATTTGTCCTGCTAGCTCACGGATTTGTGCATGCACAACACTGAACACACACACAAACACACACACACACACACACACTCAAAGTTGCAGTTCTGTAGTGTGAATTTGCACTTCCATGTGTTGGAATAGTGTGCACTCTATTACACTCCCACAGCCCAATTACTTTCTCCTTACTCTTGTATTTTCAGTGCACCCACACTGACAAAAGTTGTTTGACTCATACTGGAATCAACTGCTGGCTTTTTGGTTTGTGAAATGGTTTTAAGCATACACTTAAACAGGGGTTCTCAAACTTTGTTGTAGCCAGGAACCTGTTTAACTGAAAAATAAATACTACAGATCTCCTCAACACAGATTTACAATGTATTTAGAAAGTATTCAGACCCCCTTCACTTCTGCACATTTTATAGTGTTAAAGATTTAATTAGAAAATTACTAAATTTGCCTTTTTTTGTTGTAGATCTATAAACAATACAAAAAAAAGTGAAAACATGTTTTTAACATATAAGGGAGTTGGGCAGGAACCCAATGGTTACTCTAACATAGCTTCAGAAATCCTTAGCAGAGATGGGAGAACCTGCCAGAAGAATAACCATGCACTTTACCCTCAAAAAACAGTTTGAGATTCTCTCACAGAAAATGCGTAAATGGCACACTTAAATAGCGCTTTTATCCATTCACCCACATAGTAGCAGAGCTGCCATGCAAGGTGCTAGCTTGCCATCGGGGGCAACTATTTTTTTATTTTTTTATTTTTTATTTATTTATTTATTTATTTATTTTTTTTTGGGTTCAGTGTCTTGCCCAGGGACACTTCAGCATGTGGAGTCATCCGGGCCTGGAATCGAACCGCCAACCCTACGATTAGTGGATTAGTGGACTGACTAGTGGACAACCCGCTCTACCGACTGAGCCACAGCCCCCCATGCTTGACTCCCAATTGGGAATTACTGCTTATGTGAAAATATATACGTCATTTATTCATACATACTAGAAAAGAACGTATACTATAAATGACAGGCATTTATTCAGGACCCTTTTTTGACATCAGGCAAAACTTTTATGAAACTTGTATTAATAGACACAGCTATGGCTAAAACATTGTTTCTAAAAGCATAGAAAAATACTAAATATTATGATGATTATCGTAATAACCCTATAGTGCAGGAGAGCATGATTTATATGATTAGAAAGCATCTTCCTTCTCATAGAATAAGCGCATACTTAGAACAGTCGATAGTAAATGTAAGTCAGTAGTGGTAGAGAACTTCTAGTGGTAAGTATAACACATTTTGATTTAAAAATATCACAAGACAAACAGTATATTTGTGTTTATTCTGCTTCTCCATGCTGGTGTAATGAGTATCATTACTGTAAACACCCTTTGCTCTGCAATTACAGGCTGCATAATCAGAACACTGTTGTAGATTATGATTTGAATGGATTTTCGGATGGATGAGGGCTTGCTTTTCCATGCAAGTCATGCATCTCACATGTTGATTAAAATAAAAGCATATATGTTACATGAAATCCTTTGGGTGTGATAGATGTAGGTGTAGGTGGCCTTGACAGATGTGTATGTGGAAAGTGCATGGCTTCATCAGATCAGCTCTCATAAGCCACACCTTTTATAAAAACAGCTGAAAAGTATGACAATGAATATACCTTAAAATTCTGCCTTGATCATGTTTCTTTTCTTGTATTCAACTAATTCATCATTCATTTTTAAATATCTTTCCAAAAAAAAGATGAATATATTTTAATGTTGATGGGCCCTCCTTTTTCTAAAAATACTTTGCCCCTTAAAGCTATGTTCAGATCATTAAAGGCCTCTGACATATATAAATGGTTCTCTGGTCTACCTGCAGTTTCATGTGGTGTTTCAAAGTATTTGTTGTTGTTTGATTTATTTATTATGGATAGTGAAGAGAGCATAATGGATTAATCTAAAATCTACTAATCTACTATACTACAAAATACTGAGCCATTTTCTCTCAAATTCTGAATGAATGACTGGCAAATTGTTTAGTCACACTTTCAGTCCACATTTAATCCTAAATTGAAGTGTTTCCCCTGTCACGTGTAGCATTTTGCTGTGAATTTAGTGCGAATATATTAGAAGGGTTGTGCTGGGGTAGTTTTACTGTTGTTTTAGCAATCTCTGAATAATTCAGGCGTCTCATGACCTGAGCTGATTAATGCTTCCTGAACCAGCAGCCTTCTTCAAGCCTTTATGAATCATTAAATGTTCTTAAAGTGTGTGTGTGTGTATACATGCACACTGATAGCTGTATCTTGTGTAGGATAACATCTATGAGCATGATAACACCATTTTGCAACTTTGCATTATATAAACATTTGCATTTTTTAGATGACAAGTTATCACATAACAGATTTAAATGAACAAGCCATAAATAATCTGAAAGTAAAATGCAAGACACGTTGACAGGTTTTATGATGGTGAAAGAAGCTTGTTAAATCTTCATTTGTTTGCATGATTCTGCTTTCATTTTAATGAATTTATCCTGTATGTCAGTTACGATTTCTAATAAAATATTTTGGCTTGTTTTATTCACTGTTCTTAAAGTCGTCAGGCAGTCAGTTTTCCTCTTTACGCTTTACTGTTGGAGTTTAATATAACATGATTGCCAAAGCATCATATGGCTTCAACCTGCAATATATAGGGGGTTTAAATTTTCTTGCCTGGATAATGAAAAGACTGTTAGGCTTTAATATTTCTTGTCTTTTGTCATTCAGTGTACTCAGAAGAAGAAGTTTTATGTCCTCTCCATGTTTCCCTATCCATCTGGACGTCTTCACATGGGCCATGTGAGAGTTTACACCATCAGTGACACCATTGCCCAATTCCAGCGCATGAGAGGTCATAAGGTAGCTGCTATATAGAGAATTTCTATAAATCTTTATCTTTTATTCTCTCTCTCTTTCTCTCGCTCTCGCTCTCTCACACACATTCTCTCTCTCTCTCTCTCTCTCTCTCTCTCTCTCACTCACACACACACACACTCACACTCTCTCTCTCTCACACACACACAGGCATCATGACTCACCTTTTTAATGCTGGTAAAAGATGTCTTTTCTCTTCTTTGCATTTGAAAATATTTTATTATAAGCAGTCAAAAAACATTTTTAGACAACCAGTCAATGAACAGCTTATCGACTAGCTCTAATCAATATTTCAGGAGTTTAGTTAATGGCTGCTAATATTTAGTAGATGATCAGTGGACTATCAACTCAGCCCTAGGCCTATTTCAATTTCACAGTTCATGTTGACTCTATTGGTACATTTTCTTACATAAATAACATCACTTCATATGCTGGTCAAGGACCATTTTTATAGATGGCTTGTAGAGTGTCTAAAGTGAATCAGCCAAATAAAATATTACCCATTATAATAATGTACATCTTGTCAATAGGTCTTCTATGGAATACAAATAAATTTTATTGAATAATTAAAAATAGTTCATGACAGGCTGGTGTGATGTGGCCCAATGCGAATAATAATACACCCTGAAGTGTTTTGTTCTTCTCATACCACATCAATTTGTCAGCGCAACAAATTATACTTCGTATTAGTTCATAGCTACATTTAATGTTGTGGAATGTCTGTGAAACAAGGCAGTTCCTGTGATCATTTACATTATAGCAGCCACATTCTCGCTTTTTCTCTTTCTTTAAGTTAATAAGAGAAAAACACACAGCTTGTCATGTTGCATATAAACCAGAAAATCCCTCCATCCTGATGACTTTCCTAAGGCAAATAATGTATATTATGCACTTAGAATTATACATGATCCTCCATATAAGTCTCTATGATTGGGCCATTACTACAGAAACGGTAACATATTACAACAAGTGCTATAATAAAAGCCCAGAACAAAGTATAGACCAGGCCAATCAGACCAAAATACAGCGTTAAGTGTTGAATAAGTATAACAAAGCAATAATTTAAAAAAAAATTTTAACATCACACTAAAATTACAAATCAATATTGTAATATAATCAATACTCTCTCTCTCTATCTCTCTCTCTCTCTGTGTGTATATATATATGTATATGTGTGTGTGTGTATATATGTATACATGTATACACATCTTTTGATCTCAAACATAAATGTTTTGAGTGTATAGCAAAAAAAGAGAGAGAGAGAGAATTGGCCTTGCTATTCCAATACTTCCAGATGGGGCTGTATTTATTACATAATCTGGTGAATTGCTTTCTAAATCTTTGTTCCTCCACCCATGTTCTAAACCCTTTTCCTCCCTCCCCTTTTCTGGGACTCAGTCTGTTTTACTATCACATCCTCTTTGTGTCCTTTAAATGATCCCATTATCCACTACTGTCATCTCCATGCTTGTGTCAGGGACATGCAGCAGCTGCTGGGTTTTGTAAACGCAGAGCTTTGTATATGTGATGACTTAATGGACCTGGGCTGAGTGTCAGCACGGTCACAGTGGCAGCAGAAGCCCAAAGCTACTGATTGAATTGGACCCTGTCAGATTTCCTTATTACAGAAGGTTAGCAAGGGAGCGAGAGAATTGCTGAAGGACTTTATGAACTTAATCCTGTGATTATGATTGAACACAAACAGGGTTGTTTTGAGTTGCATGTTTGTGCCCTGCTGTAATGTCCCATGACTCCATTTGAAAAACATGAATAATGCAAAGCATGTGCTAGTTACTGATTACTGTTACTTTTGATATTGACTCCCTTCTTTGTTCAGGGACTCATTATTCCATTTCTGGATAAGTATCCATGAAATTCAAAATTATCTTATTTTTTTCCTTAAAATGGTACATTTACTCAGTTTAAACATTTTCCTAATGTGAATAACATATGGGTTTACATTTATTCATTTTAGTAGACGCTTTTATCCAAAGCGACTTACAAATGAGAGCACACTCACACACCAATGGTAGCAGAGCTGCCATGCAAGGTGCTAGCTTGCCATCGGGGGCAACTTAGGGTTCAGTGTCTTGCCCAAGGGCACTTCGGCATGGGATCACCCGGGCCGGGATTCGAACCACCAACCCTTCGATTAGTGGATTAGTGGACAACCCGCTCTACCGACTGTGCCACAGCCGCCGGGTTTATGAGATTTGCAAATCGTTGCATTCTGTTATTAGTTACAATTTACATTGGACTTCTCATTAACAAGACATTGAAAGTCTGTGAAATATTGAGAGTGAGAAAAGAAGCTCTTGCTTCTTATTTTTAGGAGCTAACACCAAAACCTGACCATTATCAGTTTTCCCTGTTAAATGCCATTGTAACTGTTTTAGAAATGTCCTCCTCTGCCAACAGTATAGCACACAACCACTAACTCCTCACAAGAATAATGAAAATACAGCAACAACCAAGAAATGGGCACCAAAATCACTAAGCACGGCACAAATATTTAATGCATTTGAGGGGGAAGATTTCTTTTAAGTGTAGACTGAAGCTAGTAGATATTAAATCTGTTCATGTCACCCACCGCTGGTCATGTGATTCACAGTTGTCTTGCTACTTTGTCTCAGAGAATTAATTTACATCTCACACATTTATTCATATTCATATGTATTAAAAGTTCCAGTGGTAATACAATAAGGAATTTATACTTGTTGAGACATGAAAGACTTTCACACTGATTCTAGTTTAGTCATTTTTATCTTTAATTTGATTTTCTGTCTTTCCTTATGCAACAGATGGTATGGTTTTTTTTTTTTATTTTTATTTTTTTACTGAATGTTACAGTTGCAATCAAAATTATTCAACCCACATTGCAAATCAGTTTTATTGTCAAAATTTGCAGAATCTCAGCTATTTGCAATGAACAAAACAAAAGCAATTGAAATAGTTCAACACAAAGAATACTTCAAGTGGTTTCACCAAATTCAACTGAAAATGCAACTTATGATGACTTCTCCAGTTTCAAAATTATTCAACTCCTTCATGGCAAGCATCTTTAGTACTTAGTAGAGCACCCATTTTCTGTTATGACCTGCTGAAAACGAGATGCATATCCAGAAACCAGCTTCCTGAGGAATCTTAGCCCATTCCTCATAAATAATGGCCCCTCTTTGTTGGACCCAGTAATATTCTTGGGTTTGTGTGCTGCAACCGCCTTCTTCAAATCCCACCATAGATTTTCTATGCGGTTCAAGTTAGGTGACTGCGATGGAGCTGTAGAATCTTCCGGGACATCTTCTGCAACCAAGCCTTGGTGGAATTTGAGGTATGATTGGGATCATTGTACTGTTGGAAGGTCCAGTTACACCCAAGTTTCAGCTTCCTCACAGACGGCATGACACCTTCTCTAAGGGCTGTACAGAAAGGTACAGGCTGACACAGAAAAACAATTGGGACTACTGTTCAGCAACACACAGAATTCATCTAAAACTAGTATTTCCTGTTACTTCAATGAATTCATCTTGCCTTCCACATGCTGCAGGACAGAGTGTTCTTTCTTCATTCTTCTTCCTCCAGACACCGTTTGATCTATTGTGCCAAAAAGTTCCAGTTTTGTTTTATTGCTCCACAGAACAGAATCCTAAAACTTCTGTGGCTTATTTATATGATTTTGAGTCGATTTTTCTTGTGCTTTTCGGTCAGTAGTTATGTACGTCTTGGAGTTCTGGCATGGACACTTTCTGCGTTTAGTACGTGCCTTACTGTGCTCACTGAAACTTCATTGCCTGTTGCCACTGCAGATCTTTTGCAGTCACTCGAGTGTTTTTCACAACCTGCCTTCTCAGAAATTTGGTTGCAGTCATTGATAGTTTCCTTTTTCTGCCCTGTGCAGGTATTTCAAACATTTTCTGCCCCTAGCCAGTTCACGTACTTCATGTGTTCCAGCTCAAGCACACCTAGTGCAGCTAATGAAGCCCTTGATTAGTTGCATCAGGTGTGTTTGAGACAACACTTGTTTAGCATATTTGTGCTCTTGTGAGGGATTCTATTCAGGGGGGTTGAATAATTTTGAAACTGAAGAAAACATTATAAGTTTAATTCAATTCAATTTCAGCTGAATTTGGGGAAACCATTTGCAATGGGGGTTGAATAATTGTGAATGCAACTTTATATAAAATGTGGTTTGGATACAGACAGAAGAATATAATGAGGCGGCTACTTCACTGATTCCATGTCTGGCTTAATAGGCCCTCTCCTGCTGATTTTTATTAAAATGGTGGTGGTGTTTTTTTTTGTTGCTGTCTGATAAAGAAATTTGGCACATGGCCCATGACAGTGGACCTGATGCTTTATGTGGAGTCCTGATGTGAGGGTAAGTCAACTAACAGAGCCAGGAGGAAAAGTGGCCATGACTGAAGCGTACCATCTCAGTAATGAACTGTTTTGGAGGTACTGTCACGTGTTTTGATGGATAAACAGCATCTAGAGCTCGCTTATCTGAATGATGTAATTGGAAGTTGCATTAGTATCAATAGCAGTTGATGTGCTATAATCTGCACCACACCACTGAGACAGTGTAGTCCAGTTCAATACAAGTAAGGAGGGAAGAATCTTCGACTGAGAAAAATCAGCTGCTTGATTTCCTTCAGCTTGTAGTTTGCTTGCGCTCGTAAAGGAGACTAAAGTCAGGCAGTAGACAAAAAAGATGAAAGTAGCTGCAGCAAAGTGAAGGAAAGAATCCAGATGGTTTTGTCACATCACTGCATCACATACTGAGGTGTGTGTGTGTGTGTGTGTGTGTGTGTGTGTGTGTGTGTGTGTGTGTGTGTGTGACTGAATTTAGGGATGAGTTCCAACAATAAAGGCAGCATCTTGATTTTTAATGTTCCACTCTTTAACATCCACTTTTTATTTATTTTTTTTTTTTTTGTATTTCATCATTTCATTTGTTCATTGGCAAGATGCTTGTAATAATACTAAGTGAGACAAGTTGCAAGCATGTGACTGTATATTTGCCACAGGTTGTTAATTTGCTTGTGCTGATGACTTTGTCTTGTGGTGGTGCTGCCATCTCCACCCTAATCTAATTAGCAAGCTCAAATCATGTTATATTTTTTCATGGTTGCCCGTCGTTTATGCTTCTCAGTACAGTGGAGTTTTAGCACCCTCTTGGCTTCATAGCGAACAGCTTTGCTTAACAAATGAGGTGCAGGCAGTTACCAAGGATACTGATTCTCCTTCGCTTCAGCACGAGTGGTGAACCTTTCAGAGGCGAAGTCTCCTCTCACTCCCTCCCTCTCTTTATATCTGTCTTTGATTCTCTCCTTACCTTTTGCAAGCTTTCTGTTTTTTTTTCTTCTTTCCTCTTCCCCTCTTTTTCACCTCCTCTCAGTCTCTCTGGATCAACACAATTAAAAATAGAGCTCTTTACTCTCATTTTCCACGTTTGATTATAACAATACACAAAGAGGACATTTTATCCAATGGGCAGAGTGAGACTGAGAAATGGGGGAGGGGGGATAAGATTTGATCATTGCAGAGATGAGACTAATGACAGTGTCATATTAATGTAAAATATCTGATTTTACTTTATTTCTATTATATTTTACGTCAGGTTGGAATTCTACAGGTGAACAGTACTGTACAGTAAGATGCAGTACTGTGTCACTTGGCTCCTAATAGTTAGCTTTTATTTTACACTATTACTTTGAATGTGAGTGACAAATGCCTTTCATAAGGGCTTTATGCCCTTATGCAGAAGGTCACTCCTCTGAAATCCCATAACACAATCATGACGTGTGATGCTGCAGATTTATCAGCAGGATATACTGTAGCCATTATGAACCTTCTGCCTGTGGACAAATCTTCACCTGTAACACCAATACAGACATGGCCTTGGATCATAGATTCATAGAGGGCAAAAGAATGTGGATGAACCTGAATTTTCCTGATTTTGTCTTAAATGTGCTTGTTTTTCACAACAGGTTCTGAACCCGATGGGCTGGGATGCTTTTGGCCTTCCTGCTGAGAATGCTGCCATCGAGCGTGGCCTCGACCCTGAACACTGGACTAGGAGGTATCTGTATATACTCTCTCTTCTCAGCTGCTTTGTTTGTATTTTTAATACCCTGTTTATCATACCATGGATGCTTGCGCAGCATCGTTGTCTTTGATAATATTTGTAGTGTGTGTGTGCGTGCGTGTGTATTTGTATGCTCATGTACATAGAAAGAGGTCGAATATCAGACCAAACCCGGTGTTACTCCTGATTGCAAATCTATAATAATAGAAGTATTCATTCTTCTCTGACCTTTTCTCCATATCTACATACTCCGTCTCTCTCTCTCTCTCTCTCTCTCTCTCTCTCTCTCACACACACACACACACTCTTTGTCATTCTCTTAGACTGTTGTATGTAATACATGCCCAGGGATGTCATTTAGGCAAGTGTTATGAATGCCACAATCTTAGGAAGGATCTATGTATAAGCAAATGCTGATAATAATGTATACAAACACACAGGTAGCATCGGGAATCATCCACCTACACACATCAAGCCACTGGGTCACTGCCAGTCCCTGACCTTTACTTTACATTCTCACTCTCCCTACAGTAACATCCAGTCCATGCGGGAGCAGCTGAAAAGCCTGGGGCTGTGCTTTAATTGGGACAGGGTGAGTAGTGAGAAATCTGACACACGTGTATCCCTCCATAGGTGAGGAGCCACAATGATTTCAGTACAGTCTGCTAACCTTGTATAGATTTCATCACCCCAACTATTGACTCTGAATCTCTGAGTTAATGTTGCCGTGATGCTTCCTGAGGCACATGTTTGTGAAAGTGACTGGTTACCATGTGAACAGACAACTGGTATTCCCAGTAATAACAGAAATAATGTCCCATTCTTCCAGAGCCGACACCTCGCTTTACTTGGCACACGGAGGGAGAATATGTTTATTTTAGTGATATTCATGCCATCACTGTGTCCTGATTGTACTGATTTACGTTATTGTTTCCATATATGAAATAACTACAAAGATAAAACTTTGTTATTAATTTGATCAACACTTTTACATGCACTTAAATAATCTGATAAACTGATAATGGAAAAACTCTTGGTCTGTGTGAGTCAATCGACAATCAGATTCCGTAGTTTCACTACAAGTAGCAAACCTGCTACTTTAACTACATTTCCCACTAGTGAGGTGGTCGCTTGTGAGTAGTTAAATTATTTTATTGATCGAGAAAAAGAAGCATTGTTGCTAAATTGGCTGCCAACAAATCAGCTGTGAAGTCATATTTATTTGGAAATTTATGTTGCTATCTTTTTATTTTTCCTTGTCTGGTTATGTTTGTCCATATGCACAGATGTAGAAAACTGTAAGGTAACGCTGTGCTTTTTAAAAAGCTTTTTTTTTTTTTTTTTTTTCTTGAAATCTGATAACAGCTTTAATCTGGTATAATATATTAAGGTAAGCTGGTTACATGACCATATTAATAATCTACTAACCTGCTAACTGCTGTTACATGGGTTGTACAAGCACTCATTATTTAAATGAAAATATGATTGAAGTTGCTCAGTAATCAATTTTTAATTCCAATCTACTGACAGGAAGTGACTACTTGCTTGCCTGACTATTTCAAGTGGACACAGTACTTGTTTGTGAAGCTTTATGAAGCAGGACTGGCCTATCAGAAGGAGGTAAGTTATGATAGCAGTCTGTCTGAAAATGAGGTGTTACCAACACACATGTATTCTTTTTTTTCTATTCAGATGAAATCTTTTGACTTTTAAAGCACAAGTATAGTTTTGAAAAACAAACTGTACTCCAAACACATATGTAGGAGTAATAGAGAGATGCCACAGAGGGGAGTTGGCATATACACTACCAGTCAGAATTTGGTCACATGGCTCATAGGGGGATTTGACTATTTTCTGCTATTTTAGAATAAATAAATAAATATTTTAGATTCTTAGCAGCATTGGCATCATCTTAACCAACATCGCGAGGGAGCTTCACCCAAGAGGCTTTTTAAAATACTTATTTATGGATCCAATTAAATTTTTAGCCAAAACAAAGCTTGTTGTAAATAAAGCTACAGTATCTCACTTAAGTGAATACAGCCCTCACATTTATAAATGTTTGATTATATCTTTTCATGTGACAACACTGAAGAAATGACACTTTGCTACAATGTAAAGTAGTGAGTGTACAGCTTGTGTAACAGTGTAAATTTGCTGTCCCCTCAAAATAACTCAACACACATCTATCAATGTCTGAACCACTGGCAACAAAAGTGTCAATATGCCCAAAATGTCAATATTTTGTGTGGCCACCATTATTTTCCAGCACTGCTTTAACCCTCTTGGGCATGGAGTTCACCAGAGCTTCACAGGTTGCCACTGGAGTCCTCTTCCACTCCTCCATGATGACATCACAGAGCTGGTGGATGTTAGAGACCTTGTGCTCCACCACCTTCCGTTTTAGGATGCCCCACGGATGCTCAATAGGGTTTAGGTCTGGAGACATGCTTAGTCAGTCCATCACCTTCACCCTCAGCATTTTTAGCAAGGCAAAAGCCGTTATCATGTTGGAATACTGCCCTGCGGCGAAGAGAGGGATCATGCTCTGCTTCAGTATGTCACAGTACATGTTGGCATTCATGGTTCCCTCAATGAACTGTAGCTCCCCAGTGCCGGCAGCACTCATGCAGCCCCAGACCATAACACTCCCACCACCATGCTTGACTATACACAAGACACACTTGTCTTTGTACTCCTCACTTGGTTGCTGCCACACATGCTTGAAACCATCTGAACCAAATAAGATTATCTTGGTCTCATCAGACCACAGGACATGGTTCCAGTAATCCATGTCCTTAGTCTGCTTGTCTTCAGCAAACTATTTGCATGCTTTCTTGAGCATCATTTTTAGAAGAGGCTTCCTTCTGGGACAACAGCCATGCAGACCAATTTGATGCAGTGTGCGGCGTATGGTCTGAGCACTGACAGGCTGATTCCCCCACCCCTTCAACCTCTGCAGCAATGCTGGCAGCATTCATACATCTATTTCCCAAAGACAACCTCTGGATATGACACTGAGCACATCTAGGCCATCTTCATGTAGAGCAACAATTCTTTATTTCAGATCCTAAGAAAGTTCTTTGCAATGAGGTGCCATGTTGAACTTCCAGTGACCAGTATGAGGGAGTGTGAGAGTGATGACACCAAATTTAACACACCTGCTCCCCATTCACACCTGAGACCTTGTAACACTCACATTAATGGTTGTGTGTTGAGTTATATTGAGGGGACAGCAAATTTACACTGTTACACAAGCTGTATGCTCACTACTTTACATTGTAGCAAAGTGTCATTTCTTCAGTGTTGTCACATGAAAAGATATAATCAAATATTTACAAAAATGTGAAGGGTGTACTCACTTTTGTGAGATACTTTTGATTCTGAAATATATTTATCTATGGGTATTAATATCACTATTTACATTTGTTTTAATAAACAATGTTAAACCTAAACTTTTAAAAATACATATCTTTGACAAAGAGAATTACATATTTAATTGAATATTTAAAAAACGAAGAAAAAGAACTGTGTACATTGCTTGGAGCGAGAGGGAGAGATAGAGAGTGAGGGACACATGGTGAAAGTGTGAGTTTCTATCCTCCAAGACATAGTGTGTTGTTTATAAATTAAGAGAATGTGCTGGGAACATTGGACAGAACCTACCTACTAGAGCATAAGGGTCTATTGTCTGAAAAATAAACATTTGAGTTTTTGTATAATATCCAGCAAGGTTTCCTGTGATTCTGTCTTTCCCTGGTTTGAGGTTCAGACAGAGCTGTGTGAAAGTGTATTTGTGTGATATGGAGTGTGCCTGCATTAGTCAAGTGAAGTAGGCTTTATTGTCATTCCTTTAATCACATACAGTGATGTATAATGAACACAGTACATTATGTATATTAAATGTATATGTGAAATATGACAGACACTTGAAATCAGAGCCAGTAAAACATGATCTCTTCTAGTTTATTCCACCTCAAAGAAAGAGTGGGAAGCTGTTCTCCCTTGCCAGGCAACATTTACATCCTTCCTGCATGCTGTGTTTCTTGCAGCTTTCCCTTGAGCGCTGTGACTTTAACTCCCCCAAGACATCATTGCACAGACACACATCTAGAATGTCTTTACTTAGCTCACAGATCTTTGCTTACAGAGCGCTGAAATATAATTAATACCTGTGTGTTTCTTTAGGCGCTGGTGAACTGGGACCCGGTGGATCAGACAGTCTTGGCTGATGAGCAGGTGGATGAAAACGGCTGCTCATGGCGCTCTGGTGCCTGTGTGGAGCAGAAACTCCTCAGGCAGTGGTTCATCAAAACCACCAACTATGCCAAGGTGAATTAATGCACATCCCAGCCACTTTCAGGCCTAAAAGAATCCTCAACCCAAAGCACTGCCTGGGGATAGAACATTTGTAGTGCTTTAGGAAGCCTGCATGTAACAATATTTAAGACTTGTATGTCTGTATTGTGCATGATGATCACAGACATGAATTTTTACCTAAGCTGAGAGAAAAACATATTTACTATAGACATACAGTGCCTTGCGAAAGTATTCGGCCCCCTTGAACTGTTCGACCTTTTGCCACATTTCAGGCCTCAAACATAAAGATATAAAACTGTAATTTTTTTGTGAAGAATCAACAACAGTTGGGACACAATCATGAAGTGGAACGAAATTTATTGGATATTTCAAACTTTTTCAACAAATAAAAAAACTGAAAAATTGGGCGAGCATTACTTGCATTTTTCCAGCTCTGTGGTAATCAAATATTTTAGACACATTTTTAATGCACCATTTTTTAGCAGATACTACCTTTTGCATTGAAAAAAAGTCTTTGACTGTTGCTACTTGCTGTATTTACTTTTCTAAGGCATATGTCTGTATGAAACACTTCCTGAATAGAGAAAGAAGACTGTGTGATCTCGCAGGCTGATTAAAGGGGCTATTGTAAAGGCAGTTACAGGTAGAAAGCCACTTCATATTCTTGTAAAAGAAACAGGCAGTTGCAGTGCTCTCACCTCTAACCGTACTTTCTGCCAAATAAATAAATACGGTCATGATTGACCCTATTTTCTTTAGGGCAGTGGTTCTCAACCAGGGGGGCAAGGAGAGATCAAAAGGCGGTGTGCCCATTTTTTCAAGAAAAAAACAGACAGGACATCATTTGGGTACTCTGTGTATTTTATTGTTTTTCAAATAGAATGTGCATAAATGGAAAACTCCCACGTTCTCTTTCCCTCTGTATTTTCTTTTTGCTGGGAAGAGGCGGAGTTTAGCCTGCCTTTTATCTAGCTGTCAGTGCAGACCAGTGTTGCCAATTTTTATTTTTAATTTTTTTTGCAAAAAAACGCCTAGTGACCTTTTTGGACAAAAATTAGCAACTTTGTCTTATGTCGCCAGTACTGTCCTGCAAGTGCGAGGACATATACATTTTATTTTCAAATGAAAAAAATCGTTAGTTGCAGCCCTACAATACATCGAATAATGCTACACATTTCATGGAAATTCACGGGGATTTTAAAAGTCAAATCAAGGTTTAAATTAATCAGTAAATTTACATACACTTCATGAGCACCAGAAGGATACAAAAGTTATTTTTTTTTCCATTTTTGAACACCAAATTTCTTGTGCAAATGTTCGTACGAATGACATGAATAAATCTGTCCATGTCCATCTTGATAAATGTGGCACAATGTTTGATAAATCTGTCCTTATGTAGTTTTGTCCAACTTTCAGACACAATAAAAAAAACCTAATTATTCACACTTTATTTAAAAGTGTATTTTTAAAAAAGGTAATTCCATCTCTGAAAGGAGGAAAGATACAGATTTAGAGTTTAATTTACAAATACATTTGAATACAAATTCATGGTGGTGTTCTGCACTTATTTCACATAAACAATCAGGGTTGCCCCCAAGTCTCCTTAGTCTTCTATTGTATGTTTCAAGTAAACTGTTGAAATTCTTGTCTGTGGTAATAACACATATACTGTTATTACAGATACAATGGATGGCGATTTGGTGGGCGAACAAAAGTATTCCTTTAACTTTTACTACCTGACTATATTCACAACTACTCTCAATCGTATATTAAGGACAAGTTTGATTCTTGTCTGGAATTTGTGCTGGTTTTACTGCACTTTCAGCTCCTAAAGACAATAGTTTAGGACAGATTATACTGATGCAGTGTTCTGTGCTCTAATTTAAAAAAAAAAATTGAGGACTGGGCAGTTCGGGTTTCACAAAACTGCTGAAAGATTGTGAAGCGTTCTGTTGGCCTGAGATCAATCTGGATCGGCAGAGACCTGTTGTTATAGCACTCTGTTCCTGCTATGCGTTTTGAACAGTTGTAGTGCCAAATTGGAACACAGCATTGGTGTGATTTTGTCTCTCAGTGGTCAAGCAGCCAGTTTCACACATCTTAATTGACCATATTTATCCTTTGCCAATTTTAAATTGGGAAGTGGACTTATGCTTCATGCTACTAATGTCACCTTTTTATGAAGTGGTGAACATTAAAGCTGGAGCTGTTGGATGCAATTTTTCTCTGTGGCATAAAAACAGAGACTAGATTTCATTTTGTCTGTTATATTAGAAAAAAAATATTGGCAGACAGCTAGATAAGCTCTGTGTGGTTTGCTAGAAGAGAAAAATATAAACTTGGTATATGCCTAGTTGCAATGTTTGAGAACTCCATTGTAACTCTAAAACCTTGAAAGGCCTGTTCTGTTCCTGTCCATCCTCTTTTGAGTTGCAGTTCGAGCATCAGGTGTGGTGATTTCGCATGAAGGCAAAATCCTGCCTTTTATAAAATTCTAAAAAGTTTTTCAACCTACTGGCAAATAGAACCCCTACGGAAGGTTTCAAAACTGTATTCTCTCTATTTCAACAAGTTGTTTCACAGTAACTGGTCTCATAAACAGAAAACATTACTCTAATTAACATTAACACATGAACTAAATTCTGAAGATTAAAGTAAGATTTCTTAACTTTTTCAATTATTAACAGAATTAACAGAATTAACATATTAACAGAATTAATTGACTGAATTCTAAAAATCCTTTTGTTAGTCTCACATTCACTCACCACAAACAAAAGCATTTCTACTTAATCATTGAACATTCAACTGGTAATATATAAAATAAAACTTTGTTTTATTAGCGGGATATGAAATATACTACTTTACAAATATATATTTTTGTGCAATATATACAGTGGTGTGAAAAAGTGTTTGCCCCCTTCCTCATTTCCTGTTCCTTTGCATGTTTGTCACACTTAAGTGTTTCGGAACATCAAACCAATTTAAACAATAGTCAAGGACAACACAAGTAAACACAAAATGCAATTTGTAAATGAAGGTGTTTATTATTAAAGGTGAAAAAAAATCCAAACCATCATGGCCCTGTGTGAAAAAGTGATTGCCCCCCTAAACCTAATAACTGGTTGGGCCACCCTTAGCAGCAACAACTGCAACCAAGCGTTTGCGATAACGTGCAATGAGGCTTTTAC
>JAFFST010047300.1:183233-194781 GCA_022414735.1 Noturus placidus | reverse complement strand
ATTGGTTTGATGTTCCGAAACACTTAAGTGTGACAAACATGCAAAGGAACAGGAAATGAGGAAGGGGCAAACACTTTTTCACACCACTGTGTGTATATATATATATATATATATATATATATATATATATATATATATATATATATACGTTTTACTCAACTCGTCTTCATTTAAATCTTTCATCAGTGTAGTGGTGCTTTAATTCAGCTGCATGGCAAAAAAGAATTGACTCGACACTGAAACTTGCGCTTCACTGCTGCTCACTTCCGGTGTAAAATCTTAGCAGTGCAGAGCTTGAAGACTGCATTATTGTTGTCATTTTCTTTTCACACAGCACAGAATTGATGTTTTCCTGCCCTCTTTTGATTGACAGGATCTAATCTGCACTGATCATCGGATGTTTTTAAACTATTGGCAGATAGCGTGAAAAATAGCCATTATCAGCTGATACATTGGTGCATCTCTAATTAATATTAACATTTATTGTAAATAAAATCAACTTGAATGAAATCCACATTATTTTATTAAAACATAATCATTATCATCAGATGAGATATTTTTGTTTTATTTGTTTTAATGATTTATTTACTTATTTAAGTTTCTTGCTTCTACAAGTGATGTTTGTTGATGGGAATTTGTTGTTGGGCATCCATCTACATCTGTCCCAGCACTTAGAAAGATAAAGACTTCCATAACCTGTGTTACCTTGGGACGTGTTGCTTCCCGGTGTGTTGGATGTGTAAAATCCATCCCTGTTTCATCAATAGCAGCATTTCCCCAGAAGTATTCGCACAGGCTAGGCTTCTTCACTGAAGTGAAATAACCGTGCTCTGGCTGAATAATGGATAAATGGATTAGTGTGGATTTTATACTTCCAATCAGTACTTGTTCCTGCAATCACATTCAGAACGGTGAGTCATACAGGTCATCTCTCTCTCAAGCAGCACTGTTCGAGTTGTCCTGCTTATGAGTTCTATACATTTGCCTCCTTTTGTTGCTTTGTGTTAAAACGACCCTGTCCTTCTTAGCTCTGGATCTTTCCATCTGAAAGAACCTGCACAGCAGCCCACCGATTTGACTGGGTCTTGCTCTCTGATTGCAAGTGTAACAGGACGTCCTCAATGTATAGATATGAAGCTGGGATTCCATAAATCTCAGCTAGGATACTTTGTCGATGTGTGGTGCCAGTTCTTTCAAATAAGACCCTGTTATTTGAAAGAACTGGCACCACTCATCGACAAAGAATTATGTTAATGTCCCAGCCTGACACTGAGTATTATTTTGGGCCTGAAAAACTGAATCACTTTTTGGTTTATTTTCTAATCTGTTCCACTGATGTTTTTGTGCTGTGAATGGATGTGATTTTTAGATTTAGATAAAAAAAATTATCATTTCAATCATATGCTAATTATGATATCAAAGACAATAACAACAAAGAGGTCATCTGCATACATCTATCCTTTAAACAGCTTCTGCAATCAATTTAATAGTCTGAATTTGAGTAATGTTGGGTATTGTTAATTATTTATTATCTTATTAAAAATGTGGAAATGGGATCAGTGCAACTGTAAATTGACCTTGTGGAGTTCCTTTTCTTTCAGCGTTGGCTTTCTTTGTCATTCTCTTCCATGTGCTCAAATGTTAAACTTCTCATTGTGTAGGAATGATATTAGAATACAACTCTGCCTTAATTATGCTGCTGACAGGTAGAGTCAGTTTTATTAGAGTAGACTGATGTTGTCTTTTTGTGGGACATATGGTGTTTTCTGTGCCTGCTTTTATTTTCCAAACACTAGAACTATATCTGTGTTATGTGGATGTTTTTCTCTGTTGTGTCTTTGTCAGATGTTTGGCATGTCAAGGTGTGCCAGTTTGTTCCTGTGATTTCACAGATCTTCTCATTTGTACAGTGCGTGCGTGTGTGTTCGTGTGTGTTCGTGTTCGTGTGTGTGTGTGTGTGTGTCACAGTCAATATAGTTTGCATGGTGAGGGAGAAATAAGGGAAGTATCATTACTCATTTAATGGTCTGAGTACTCACCATTCAACCACATTAATTTGTGTATGTGTGCGCGGGTGCTATTAAAGAGACGTAGACACATGCATACAATCTTAAAGTATGGATTTAAAAAAATAATACTGGCCCTTGATGTAGTAAAAGACACTGCTGGCATGTATGTTGATAACTGAGGCTGAAAACATACTATTTTGTTAGTTTTATACTCCACAGAATGGATTGATCAATCAATGTATTAAACCAGCTCTCCATGACCTACAAGCCCAACAGTACACTATAAACGATTTTCTCCTTAAACATGTTTTATTTAAAAGTATACTCTAGCAGAGTGGAGAGAACAGAAAACATATTGACGATTTTAGTCAAGTCAAGTCTGCTTTGTTATCATTGTTTGTCATCACAGACACATTAGGAAGGAAATATGTCTCTCTGTAGGCTACATTTAACAGAAAACTGTAACTGACATGAGGATTGGTACTCTAGCATTAACAGACAGTGCATTTAAAAAAAAAAATACAGACAATAAACGTTTCAATAAACACTATACATCCAGCTCTGTGTACAGTAAATATTCGCAGAGATGTAAACTGTGTAAGCATCAGTAAGAACTTCTAAATTGAATTGCATGTGGACAGTACTCAATAACAGAAGAGCTGTTGTTATATTATGTTGATAAATAAATATGCAAAATATTTCAAGGCCACAATTATTACAGTGTAACAATTAAAGTTTTAGAATGAGCCAGACATGCAAAAATGTCTGTCTGAATAATGTTTTGTGGAATCCATGTAGAATAAAAGTCACATGAATGTCGGTCAGCAGTACATTACCACATATTCATTCTTCTGAAAGAGTAGTAAAAGGGCGGCTGTGGCTCAGTCGGTAGAGCGGGTTGTCCACTAATCCACTAATCGTAGGGTTGGTGGTTCGAATCCCGGCCCGGGTGATCCCATGCCGAAGTGTCCTTGGGCAAGACACTGAACCCTAAGTTGCCCCCGATGGCAAGCTAGCACCTTGCATGCAGCTCTGCTCCCATTGGTGTGTGAGTGTGCTCTATTTGTAAGTCGCTTTGGATAAAAGTGTCTGCTAAATGAATAAATGTAATGTCTATCAAAGGAGAAGTTCTACAGTTATACAGATCTTGATTCAAAAATGCCTTTTACTGAAGAATTTTAAAAATACATTTCACATAAATTGATTACCAAGACCTACCATTAAACATCCACTGTAAGTGAATTTTGAGATGTTTCTGTTTTCTTAGTACATGAAAATGTATAGAAATTATTGGCTGTGGTAATTGCATATGTACGATGGAGCACATTTTCCCTACCCGTTGTGCACTAATCCACTAGGAGACGTACACTTCTCCTCCATCTGACATCCCTAGATGAACTCTTTTGCCCCACTGCTTTGCGGTTCCATTCAGTATATTTCTATAGTGCTTAATGGCTTTGTGTTTCCAGAGAGACAGTTTGTGCTATCGGATGTTTGTTGAAAATCCCAACTGAAACCGCTTTATAAGAAAGTGTGGATGTCTTTCATTTAGAAAAGGACATAGATCATACATTGTGCTTTGGGTTCAAGGCCTCTGAGGCTGGCTTAATTTGTTTTTGACACCTGATGTGCAGCTCAGGTGCCTGTGTGGCCACATGGCCAGATTCAGCTCTGACTGAAGAAGATGTGAGAGGTCTACTGAGTTACCAATTTTACCATTTCCTTTGGTGAGTCATGTAGTCATTTATACGGTATTTATCCAGCTAGTCAAACTCTATATACAGTTAATATAAAAAGCCTACACATTTCTGTTAATATTGCAATTGAAACCTAGATAAACCAAGTCAGATCTTTCTCTACCTTTCCATCGTCATATAGCAGCCAAAAAATTTGAAGTGAAAAACAAATAGAAACATTTTAGGGAAAAGAAAAAAGAATAACCTGGTTGCACAAGTGTGTACACCCTTTAATAATGGGGCATGTGAATGTGCTCAGAATTAATCAATCACGTTCAAAAGTAATTTCATACAGCTGCCATCAATGAAGTGATTCTGATTAGCCATAAATAAAGATCAGATGTTTCTGTAGGATTTTCATGACATCTCTGTTTCATCCGATCGCTGAATCCATGGGCCATAAAGAGCTTACAAAGCATGTAAGGGATCTTATTATCAATAAGTTTTAATCAGGAGAGGGTTACAAAAGAATGTGCAAAACATTAGATGTACAATGGAATGCCGTGAAGTCCATCATTAACAAGTGTAAAAATAAGGCCCCAAAATGATGCTATATGACATGATGGAAAATGCCATTACCAAGAACAGGACTGCCCTCAAAAATTTAACAAAAGAACATGACAAAAAATTATCAGAGAGGTTGCCAAAAGATCCAAGGCAATATCTTAGGAGCTAGAGGAACACCAGACAAGTAACTGTTCTGGTTCTTGCATGTGACAACAATCTGTAGTATTATTTACATGCCTGGGCTATTGGGTAGGGTGGCTAGACGTCATCTTCAGACTAAATCATCCCAAACCATATGGCATAATGTGTTAAGGTCTAATAAGACTAATATGGAACATTTTGGGCATAATTATAAAAGAAGTTTTGGTGCAAAAATAAGACAGCTTATCACCCAAAGAACACCATAACCACAATGAAGCATGATGGTAGCAGCTTCATACTATGCCTCTTGTCAGCTTTGACTTGAGCTCTCAATCCTAAATTATCCCAAACCATGTGGAAAAATGTGTTATGTCCTGATGCGACTAAAGTAGAACATTTTTGGTATAATTCTAAAATTCAATTCAATTTTATTTGTATAGCACTTTTTACATTTTTAGACATTGTCTCAAAGCAGCTTTACAGAAATATCAACACAGTATATAGATATTAAAGGTGCAAATTTATCCCAACTGAACAAGCCACAGAGTGGCGATGGTGGCAAGGAAAAACTCCCTATGATGTTAAGAGGAAGATACCTTGAGAGGAACTGGACTCAGAAGGGAAGCCATCCTCATCTGGGTAACAACAGATAGTGTTAAAAAGTTCATTATGGAGTTATATGAAGTCTGTTTGGCCTTAGAAGCAGCCGTAGTCCCAGCAATCTGGAACTGGAGTAGATGAGAGCTCCATCCAGAGGTAGGACATCCGAAACTTACAGTATCAGGCAGGTCCGGAGAGCAGAGAGGATCAGGATCTCTAGTATCTCCATAAAATCGTGTGTTGCTCGACAGAAGGAGAGGAGGAGGGAAAAGATTATTAGGACTGTGCTTAGCATAACAGAAAGTCTAGTCCGGGTAAACTTGAGTAAACAAATATGTTTTAAGGCTAGACTTAAACAATGAGAATGTGTCTGAACACTAATTGGAAGACTGTTCCATAACTGTGGGATATGTTTGGATAAAAGATTTTGGGATATAAAAGATATATTTGGCATAAAAACAATACATTAGATCACCCAAAGAACACCATAACCATGGTGAAGCATGATGGTGGCTGCATCATGCTATTCTTTTCTTCAGCTGGGACTGGGGCTCTAGTCAAGGTAGATAGAATCATGGATAGCTCCAAACACCAATCTATTCTGACACAAAAACCTGCAGGCCAGAGTGACATAGCTGAAGATGAAGAAAAATTCACCTTCCAGCATGATATCTCAAAGCAAAAATTTAAGTCAACCAAGGAAAACCTGTGGAATGACTTCAAGAGGGCTCTGCATGGGAGATTTGGAGCATTTTTGCAAGGAAGAGTAGAATAAAATTGCCAAATCAAAGTGTACTAGGTTGGTAGCCTTTTATCCAAACAATGTAGTAGGTAAGGGTTTTGCACACTTGTGAAACCTGTCACGTTTCAAAGACTGGTGTGGAAGAAATTGCAGATTTCCAAACAGTTTAATGAACAACAAAACAAATACACTATAACACGAGGCAAAATACTGTGGCAAAAACTAAACATGGAAGCATGGACAAAAGCATAGATAGACAATTACGTGAGATAAAGAAGCAGTGCAAACAGTGGCTATATATATGGGTGCTTGTTAAACAAAAACGTGATACAGGTTCAGGTGGTCATATGACAATAATATGGTGCAGTGGCTGCTGGGAAATTAAGTCCAGCGTTACCTCCTTGATGACACAACCAGGATATTGTAATTGTTTTTCTTTTTCCTTCCTTAAGCCTATCTGTTTGCCACTTCAATTTTTGTTGGTTGATATATTACTTTAACAGAGCAAAATGTTTTGACATGGTTTGACTTGGTTTCATTGTTCTACAACAGGGATGTGTAGACTGTTTATATCCACTGTATACAATTTATAATTATGGATAAGCACAGCTGGGTGTTTTGTTAATTTTGTTGGAAATTAAGAAACCAAAGTATTCACATGAGGACTGAGGTTTTGTTACATTTCGTTAGATTTTCTTGGTTATTGGCAATGTGAATAGAAATACAATGATATGATATTGATATTATAAAATGTAAAAAAAATAATAATAAATACACTTTGATACACTTAAGTAGTGCGCTTATTGTCAGGTGTCTGTGCTCCTGACTAGACATCGTTTAATGTTTCTTGTGAAATGCATTTGACATACTTTGCTTTTTGAAGCACGGTGGGGGAGATAAGAATAGAATGCGGCAACAATTTTTTCAGAAAATACATTTCCAATGAGGCTATTCACATGAAATTTTCACCAGGCTCAAGAAATCCACACATCAAAGTCCATAAATTAAGTTATGTGTAATAAAGCGGAATGACACAGGAAAAACATATTGAACACACTAACTGAAATTGATTTAATACTTAGTGGAGAAGTCTTTTTTTGTAATGACATCTTTAAGCTGCTTCCTGTATGAAAAAATCGGCCACAGTATTCAGGTGTGATTTTGGCCCATCGTTCTAAACATATTGTCATTAAATCTTGATTAATTGGATTTAAGTCAGGTGATTGACTGGGCCATTTTAACGCCTTGATTTTTTTCTCTGACACCAGTTGAGATGTGCTTTGCTGTATGCTTTGGTTCGTTGTCCTGCTGGAAGGTGCACCCATGTCTCATCATCATCCTGGTGGATGGCAGCAGATTCTTCTCAAGAATCTTCGGTTAAAGGGCTCCATTCATTGTTCCTTCAGTTATATGAAGTCTGCCAATACCATGCGATGAAAAACAGCCCCAGACCATGATGTTTTAACCTCCACATTTCACTGTTTGGGGGGATATGGCGCAGGTGGTTGAGCGGGTTGTCCACTAATCGTAGGGTTGGCGGTTTGATTCCCGGCCCACGTGACTCCACATGCCGAAGTGTCCTTGGGCAAGACACTGAACCCCAAGTTGCTCCTTATGACAAGTTAGCGCCTTGCATGGCACCTCTGCTACCATTGGTGTGTGAATGAGTGAATGAGACACAGTGTAAAGCATTTTGGATAAAAGCGTTATATAAGTGCGCCATTTATCATTTACTGTTGGTATAGTGTTTTTAGGGTGATGTGCAGTGCCAGTTTTTCTCCAAACATGGTGTGTAGTATGACAGCCAAAAAGTTCAATGTCTGTACATGATTCTATCAGTATGTTTTGCAACAATAAGGTTGTGAAGGTCTTGGGAGAGCTCTTTACTTTTTACATCATGAGTTGTTTCTTGTGTGACACCTTGGTAATGAAAAGCCTTTATATAGGCCATCAATTTACTAACCCAGCTGATATTAATTTGAACAGATACGAGGTATAATTACTTACGGATTTCAGCTGGTTCCTTGCCTTACCTTGCCTTGGAGAACTGCTTTTTCTTAGCAGGTTCAATAAGTTTTTCCTGTTCATTCCACTTTATTACACACTTTATTTATTAGACTTTAGTTTTGTGAATTCTTTATATTTCCATATTTCTTGAGTTAATACTGATGTCTGGTGAAAATTTCATGTGAATAGCCTCAATGGAAATATATTTAGTGAAAAAAACGTTGACACGTTTAGTACTTATTTCCCTACTGTACTTTCATTTTTATCCGTTTTTGGACAAAAATCTCTGACCCTATTGTTCGCTAATGAATGTGTGTTCCTGTGTATCCCTGACTCATGCTCATTGTTACCATGGAAGGCTTCAGATCCATCATGACCCTGACCAAGCAGTTATGTAGCGAAGATGAATGAATGATATATTTAGTGTATAGTGCAGATATTTTTAAGTATTGATATTTTGCCTCATCACTCACCCCTAATCACGGTTACTAATTATACTGAGGAGTTAAGACTTGTTCATCAACAATAGAAAATGTTCACAACAGAGACAAGTGTGTCTCTAGTGCCCTACAAGTGCTTTGAAGTACCAAATGGCAAAAATGATAAGCGAATCTACAGCCGCTTTCCCACTAAGACCAGACACCTGACCCCCTTCTCCCTCCTGTGAGAGTGTACGCTGTCTCCATTAATGAAAGCAAGGCGAAGCCGTAGGGTCCAAACAATTATTTTGTATTTGCCTTTCCTCTGGGAAGCCGAGCCCCTCACGGCCCGTTGTGCTAATGGAGAGTGACAGAGAAGAGAGAGATATCACAACAGGCAAGAGCGACTGCTCATATCCTCTCTCTTCACTGCCTTTCAGCCCAGCTGAGCCACTTGGCCCCCATGATCGTTATTATGCATAGCTTCCTTTTTGTTATTCACCTGTGCCAGCGTTCACTTCCTCTCAATCCACCGTTCGCTCCGCTACTTCTGGGAGTCTTTTCTCTCGGCTAGGTCAGAGGTGTGTGTGCGTGTGTGTGGGTTGGGGGGCATGGGTGGTTGAGTGCATGCCTCTTTGTCTCACTTTAAAACTGTGTGTGTGCTTAGTTTAAAACTGTGCACATTCATTTATGTCTGTGGACTGGAATATGAGGTTTGAAGAACTTTTTCCTTTCCTATGTTATTTCAGTAATGTTAGTGTTATTATAACTACATTTTAATAAGGGTGAGGGATGATATTGAGATGGTTATTTAAAGATAATTATCTTTGAAATAAAACTGTAGCAAGAGCTCATCGTGCATTCTGACCCAGAGCCACGAACATTTACTGAGGTTAACTGAGTTTCGAAAATTCCATTTAAGCACTGCTCTTTTATTTTCGCTTTAAAGCTGCATGTATATTGTCGTGGCTTATCTTGCAGCCTCTCCTGGACGCCTTGGCGGATCTCCCAGAGTGGTATGGTGTGAAAGCGATGCAGGCCAACTGGATTGGGGAATGCTCAGGCTGCTATTTCGACCATGTGCTGAGGGTGAGCCACTTCTTTCTCTCCTGATTTGAAAAGCCTTTACTTTTTCCCCTCGATGAGTTTCAGGCATGATCTCTGTGTCTCAATTCTGAAGGTCTCTAGTTTGTGTCACGATGTACCGGAACCAAATTGTTTTGTGTTCTTGGTATGTGTTGTTTTGGGCATTGCTAATCACCCTGCCTTTTGTCCTCACTCTCTCTCACTCTCACTCTCTCTCTCTCTGTCTCTGTCTCTCTCTCTCTCTCTCTCTCTCTCTCCACTCTCTCTCACTCTCTCTCTCTCTCTCTCTCGGTTCTTCCTTTTCTCTTATTATCTGGTTGACTAGACCTCTTGTAGTTCTTATGTCACTTGAACCTATGTAAGAGATGATTTTATCTGTGACTTGGCATTTATCATTCTTTATCAATATTTCTGTGTATAAACTATGCTTTCTGTATCATTAAACTAAGAAGCTTTCACTGAATGATGCTGTTGGTGTGACTTCTTCCAGAGCCAAGACGAGAGGAAATCAGCCAGAGCAGGGTTTAAATTTTGGTTCTGACTGATATTGGACAAAACTTAGCACCCCTTCTCATTTTCATTATTTGTCCTCACCATATTTAACTGTCCAGAGTCTTTGTGCCCATGAATGTGCATCATGACGTCTGAACATTTTAATGCATTTTGTGCATTTTATTACACTTTGTCAACTTGAGCTCAAGGCTATGTGTGCTGCCCTTCCTCTATCTCATTATGAGAGGAAATATGTTCAGTTAGCAATGGCCTTGCTTATTAAATCATTAATTTCATTTCCAAAGGTTTGAGCAAGTAGAGTGTGTAGGTGGGCAAAGACTGATGAGATGGCCATGATTGTCATTGCGTCTCTCAAATAGCTTTTATGTGCAAATTATGTACTTTACAAGAGAAACTGATTTCTTGAAAAGTGTACTGTCGTTGCTCTTCGTTTTTTGTCTCATAATCCAGGCAAACAATTTATTCTCATCTGGCCATAATCTTTCTTGCTTTCTCTCTGTCTCTCTCGCTTTCTCTCTCTCTCTCTCTCTCTCTCACTCACTCACTCACTCTGTTTTTCTCTCTCTCTCTCTCTCGCTCTGTTTTTCTCTCTCTCACTCTCTCTCTCTGTTTTTCTCTGTTTTTCTCTCTTTCTCTCTCTCTCTCTCTCTCTCTCTCTGGTTTTTCTCTGTTTTTCTCTCTTTCTTTCTCTCTGTTAGTTGGATGGCAAAGAGACAGGTGAGGTCCTGGCTGCTTACACATCTTCCCCTGAAGCTGTGTTTGGAGCTGCGTTTGTCTCGATCCTGCCTTCTCATCGGCTTTTGCACAGCTCCAGTCCTGTAGGACCTGCCCTGCACAAAGTGCTTCAGCCTGGAAGAAGTGAGACATGCACACACACACACAACACACACACACCAAAATATATTGAGCTGTCAGTTTATTAAGTATGTCTACTTTTTTGCAGGGCTAGGGACATTTTATCAGATTTTCCTTCCATAAAAGTGCATTTTGTTTGTATAGAATTATAGTGTCTTGTACTTGTATTGTGCATTGTATTGTTTAGCATGCTACTGCTGTGCTGAGAATATCCCACCACACAAATATGATTCATTCAATATTCATGCCTAACAAGCAGGCAAAAATTTGATTTTTTATAGATTTGAAGTAATATACAGTTGAGGTCATAAGTTTACATACACCTTGCAGAATCTGCAGAATGTTAATCATTGCAAAAAAAATTTAGAAAGAACAAAAATGGCATGTTTTTTTTTATTTATTCCTGCCCTGTATAAGCTATTTCACATAACAGATGTTTACATATAGTCCACAAGACACAACAATAACTGAATTTACACAAATGAGCCAGTTCCAAAAGTTTACATACCCTTGATTATTAATACAGTGTGTCGTTACCTGGATGATCAACGACTGTGTTTATGTTTTGTGATAGTTGTTCATGAGTCTCTTGTTTGTCCAGAACAGTTACAGTGGTGTGAAAAAGTGTTTGCCCCCTTCCTCATTTCCCGTTCCTTTGCATGTTTGTCACACTTAAGTGTTTCGGAACATCAAACCAATTTAAACAATAGTCAAGGACAACACAAGTAAACACAAAATGCAATTTGTAAATGAAGGTGTTTATTATTAAAGGTGAAAAAAATCCAAACCATCATGGCCCTGTGTGAAAAAGTGATTGCCCCCCTTGTTAAAACATACTATAACTGTGGTTGTCCACACCTGAGTTCAATTTCTCTAGCCACACCCAGGCCTGATTATTGCCACACCTGTTCACAATCAAGGCATCACTTAAAT
>JAFFST010047300.1:121561-149802 GCA_022414735.1 Noturus placidus | reverse complement strand
CGCCGATATAGTATTTTTACAGGAGACTCACCATTGTATTAAAGATCATAGGTTATATTGCCCTTGAGTCCTATGCCTGTTGTTGGGTTTTATAATATTTATACAACCAGCAATAGTTAGTGTAGCCATCATGTGTCGAGGTGGTCTGGGGTGAGGGGGGTATGAAAATGAATCTTGTGTAAATGAACCACATTTAAAATTACATATAAATTAATCATATGTAAATGAATCATATATATATCTTGCTGGGGGGGGGTAAGTTACTGGGGTTAAAAGTTTGATTCTGTATGGATTTATGAAAATGAATCATATGTAATTAAATCACATGTACATGAATCATAAGTATATTAATCAAATGTAAACTTTCCTGGGTGGGGTGGGAGGGGCTGTTATCGGGATAAAAAATGTTGATTCTTTATTGATATATTTTTTTGTACTCTGAAAAGTGTATGAGAATCAATAAAAATTGTTATGAACAGAAGTTTATGCCCTGTAATGACAGGACTAAGTTATCCCCACAGAGCAGGGTGGCTTCTGTGGCTGAAACGCGCGGGAAGATTTTATCAAAACTTAAGCGGTCTCACTTGATCTTGGCAGATGCAAGACCATATGAACAGAGGCTGATTCTTTCTGCATTTCTCTGCATCTTCATTGGACTTTACCAAAATTTCTTTTTTAAGGACTTAATCTAAAGAAATATAAATTGACATTATAAGGGTTGGCATGTTGAGATATAAAAAATGTTTTTAAAAGTTCTAAAATATCAATTGTGGTTATGTACAGCGGTAAAATTACAAAGATTGTGTCACTGTCCAAATACATAAGGAACCGACTAAGTAGGTTCAAGATTTTTGGATAATAAGTAAATCATCAGTTAGATTATAATGCAAGCGAACTTTATTTACTGCTACTAGACACAATATTACTACTGTATTTGTCATTACAAATTATTTTTATAGTGTCTGGCTTGCTGAGATTTATTTATTCTCATTAATAACATTGTACCCTGCCTCATAAGCACTTATGTCTCAAGTTGTTGTTTTTTTTTTTCCTAATCTCAGGACTCTCTTTTCTTCCCTCTTCAGATTAACAATAAGGCTTGTGGGAGTGTTACTGTGCCTCGCCAGGTAGCTCAGGATGCTGAGAAGGTGCGAGAGCTAGTACTGGGCAGCCCATTGGGCATGAAGCTCCTAGCTGACCGCGTTGTTAAGAAAGCCATCCTCTCTCCCAGGACTGCTCTCATCAACTTCTTGGTAGAAGAATGAACTGTAAGAGAGAGAACCTTGTGGTTTTCTGGTGTCTAAATGAACAAATGATCTGTCATTCAAGATCTCCAGACACACTGAGGAGATGAGGCCTTTGCACTTTGACAGAAGAATGATGCAACTATCTGTTTTTAAATTAAACGCAATTAATAAAGACAAGTTTTTAATAGTATATCCTCTTAGCCTGATAATCTTCTGTTGAATGAAAAAAAAGTTCATGATAGATATTAAATTTCCACCCATTGTTCCCTCCTTTGTTCTCTATTTTTAAGTGTAACCCAGAGGTTTTTGGTGGCCATTTTCCTAGATATAGTTACACATGCCTCCTGATGATGAAGGATGTGTAATAGAACTTCAGATACCCAACCTTCCCACCATCCCATCCTTTCCTGATAATGGAGAAATGAAGGAGTTATGTGCTCTTAGAATCCTGCACACACTTGTGACTAGAGGCAGTTACAACTAGTGAGGTTAGGCTAGGTGACTCATTCTGTCCTCTTTGGATCAGTGAGTTATATTTGATATGTCTAGACTTGTTCTTTTCCCTTATGCACTTTCAAAAATATGGATACTGATCTGTTTGAGAAAACTCACCGGACAGCAAGGAATAACTGCTGATTCAGTTGTTCTTATACTGTGGCCTAGAAGCCTGTTATGGAGTCAATTTTGAAATCGTCACAGTCTGTAGTTTTGTTTAACCTTTTAAATTTTAGGGAAAAATAGACAAAATATAAAAAGTTTCAATGACCTGGTTGCATAAGTGTGCACATCCTTTTATAACTGGGGGTGTGGCTGTGTTGATAATGAACTAATCACATTCAATCTCATGTTTAAAAGCAATTATCATACACTTGTCATCAATTAAATTATTCAGATTAACCCCAAAAAAAGATCAGTTGTTTCTGTAGGATTTTCTTGATTTCTTCTTCTTGACATGTGACTGCTGAAGCCATGGCCCACAAAGAGCTTAGAAAGCAGGCATGGTATCTCACTTGTTGAGGTGTTGATCAGGAGAGGGGCATAAAAGAATTTCTAAAACATTAGATGTACCATGGAACACTGTACAGGTCATCATCAACAAATAGAGAAAATGGAGCACCACAGTAACATTACCCAGAACAGGATGTCCCTCCAAAACTTACCAGGGAGGCTGCTGAAAGGTCCTACGGTGACAGAAGAGGAGCTGCAGGAATATCTGACAAGTACTGCTTGCTCTGTGTATGTGACAACAATCTATCGTATTCTTTACATGTCTGGGCTATGGAGTAGAGTGGCTAGCCGAAAGCCCTTTCTCACAAAAAAAAAAATCCAATCTCATTTAAATAAAAAAAAAAAAAAAAAAAAAAACGTGGCAAAATGTGTTGTGGTCTGTTGAGAGCAATTCTAAAAGGTATAATGCTATAATTCCAAAAGGTATGTTTGGTACAAAAAAAAGCGCATCAACAAAACAACACCATATCCATGGTGAAGCATAGTGGTGGCAGCATCATGCTTTAGGGCTGCTTTTCTTTAGCCAGAACTTGAGCTTTTATCAAGGTGGAGGGAATCATGAATAACTACAAATACCAGTCGATTTTTGTGTAAAACCTTCATGTGTCTGCTAGTAAGCTGAAGATGAAAAATATTTTCACCTTTCAACATGACAGTGACCCAAAGCATGCATCCAAATCAACAAAGCAATGACTTAATGACTTAAAAGAAGATTAATGCTTTTGAATGATCTATCCAGAGCCCAAACCTGAATTCCACTATAAATCTGTGGGGTGACCTGAAGGGGGCTGTGCACATGGGATGCCCTTACAAATTGATGGATCTAGAATGTTTTTGCAAGAAAGAGTGAGGAAAATATTGCCAAGTCGAGGTGTGCCACATTCATAGACACTTAGCCAAAAGACTGAGTGGTGTCCATCCATCCATCCTTCTTCTATACGGCTTAATCCTTTTCAGGGTCACGGGGGAACCTGGAGCCTATCCCAGGGAGCATCGGGCACAAGGCGGGGTACACCCTGGACAGGCTGCCAATCCATCGCAGTATGGATGTACATACACATGCACACACCCATTCATACACTACGGACACTTTGGACATGCAATCAGCCTACCACGCATGTCTTTGGACTGGGGGAGGAAACCCCTGCAGCACCCCCGCAGGTGAGAACATGCAAACTCCACACACAAAGGGCCACGGTGGGAATTGAACCCCCGACCAAGAAGGTGTGAGGCGGACGTGCTATCCACTAAGCCACCGTGCACTGAGTGGTGTGATAAAATCAAAAGGTGCTTCATTAGTTTAGTTTAGTTTTAGTAAGTATTCGTTTAGGGGTGTGCACACTTACGCAACTAGGCTATTTTTCGTGTATTTTCCTTAAATGTTTTTGATTTTCACTTAATTGCCATACTTTGTAATTACACATTGAGGATGTAAAAAGGTCTGGCAAGGGTTCTAATGATTTATCTTTGTTTCATTTTTTATATCACAGAAACCTGCCATTTTGAAAGGGGTGTATAGACTTTTTATACCCATTGTGTAAAAATCCCCCATTGTCATCTTTGCTAGACAATTTGTGTCTGAATTTCTGTATCAAATTACTTTTTTTATATATATTCCAATATCATGCACTGCGAATGATATTGGAATGAGCTGTATTGGAATGAGCTGCATTTGCACAACAGATATTTGAATAGACCGCTGACATTGGCTTGCAGGTCAGCCAGGTTCCTGTTTGCGTACTTTGTGAAATTCCATCAGCAGTTCTTTTTGGAGAGTGCACAGTCATCACATTGCAATGGCAATGTAACTCTGTGTCCCTGTCTTCCCCTTCCTGTTGTCCAGTGGGCATTACCACCATGTCGAATGGGGGACAGCCGTCTCTCTTGAGTTTCCTAACTTCATCCCCAGAATCAGAGTGATTTACTTGGCCTTTGAGCAACAAAAGAAGAACAAAATCTGAGTAAAGCCATAAAGACCCTCTTGCAAGAGGAGCTAGGCCTCCTGGGTATTGGAGTCCAGGAGCTGTTTCAGAATCAGACAGTAGGTCTATTGTTTGGTTTTATTCCTTAACACAGCCAGATGTCATTCTCAAACCGCACATTATTTATTCTGACAATGAGATCTACATGCTCTGTAAACTCTTCCATGGACACATGGGAACATCACAGTGACTCTCTGATTTAATATTACTGAATAACTTAAATAAACAAAATGTTAAAAAAACAGGTACTTTTCCATTCCTCATATCTGCTGACTCTTGCCTTTGAATACTCTGACAAGACAATAACCAACACTTCTTCCAGAATTACTTATTATATCCTATTCTAAGATATTAATATATTTACGCTCCCCTATGATGAATGTTATCATGTTCGTTTTTGAAGAGGATGCATTTCCATTCCCCTTTTCACCTTTGGCAGGTGTTCCCTGAATCTCAAGGTCCTATTTTAGTTTCTGTTTATCCTGTGTTCAACTTAGTGACTGCTGTTTCTAGATCAGTTTTGCCTTTTGACACTGAGAGAATTATCAGTATTTTCTGAGACTAGACACAAGATTCCAAGTTCCAGTTATGTACTAACTGCTTAATGTTACACTCAGTTGATTTCAGTACTTTAATCGGGCAACTCTCAAACTTTCAAATCTGCTTCAAACTGGGATTTAGGAGTTGAGAGAACTCTGCTTAATTCATGGAAACCCACACAGTGGTAATGGTACACTTTTATTTGTCATTTATTAGTTGGTTATACCCACACGGGGGTATGGTATCAGCCGTAACATTAAAACCACCTGCCTAATATTGTGTAGGTCCCCCTTGTGCTGCCAAAACAGCTCTGGCCTGTCAAGGCATGGACTCCACAAGACCTAAGTGTGCTGTGGTATTTGACACCAAGACGTTAGCAGCAGACTCCTGTAGTAGCATGGTGGAGCCTCCATGGATTAGACTTGTTTTTCCAGAACATCTCACAAATGCTCAATTGGATTGAGATCTGGGGAATTTGAAGGCCAAGTCAACACTTGAACTCTGTCATGTTCTTCAAACCATTCCTGAATATTTTTTGCAGTGCGACAGGGCACAATATCCTGCTGAAAGAGTCCACTGCCATGAAGGGGTGTACTGGGTCTAAAACAATGTTTAGGTAAGTGGTATGTGTCAAAGTATCATCCACATGAATTCCAGGACCCAAGGTTTTCCAGCAGAACATTGCCCAGAGCACCACATTTCCTCATCTGGCTTGCCTGCTTCACATAGTGCATCCTGGTGCCATTTCCACAGGTAAGCAATACTCATGCATCTGGCCGTCTGCATGATTCTCACGTACCTATTGTAGACACTTTTGGTGGTGGACAGCGGTTAGCATAGACACTTAGCACTCTGTGGTGATGCAACTCCATACATAACAAGCTGTGATGCATTGTCTGTTCTGACACCTTTCTATCAGAGCCAGCATTACCTTTTTCAGCTATTTGTGCTACAGTAGCTCTTCTGTGGATCGGACCAGACAGCTAGACTTTGCTCCTCACGCGCATTTGTGAGCCTCGTGCACCCATGACTTGGTTGTCGGTTCACGGGTTGTCTTTCCTTGGACCACTTTTGGTAGGTACTAGCCACTGCATCCCAGGAACACCCCACAAGACCTACCATTTTGGAGATGCTCTGACACAGTCATATTGCCATTACAATTTGGCCCTGGTCAAATTCACTCAGATTTGTATACACAAATAAAGGATTTTCACTCAATTAGTTAATACAATTCAAAATGTTTACATACTGAAAATATACATTTATAGGTATATATACTGTATGTAACCATAAAGAACATAATAACCATAAAATAGCTACAGAATACATGTATACAGCTTGGAGTGTGTAATTGTGAATACATTTTATAAATAAATCTAAATGAATTAACCGAATAATGGCTGCATTATAGCCTTCTGTTATATATGCTCTCATATATGCTCAGTCTGTAAGGGATCACTGAGTTTATGATGATTTGGTCTGCTGTATCCACTAGTGTGTTGGGCCACTCAAGAGTGTTTTTATCACGGACAAGCATTCCACTCCTTCACTCAGCAGATAGTGTAGCTGTGGTGGAATGTGTGGCTCGCAGCTGGAGCGGTGTGTGTTTTCTCACACACAGCACACAGGGCTGGGGTGAAACCAGGGACACATGGACCCAATCTGTTATTTGCCACCTGCCTCTCCTACTCCAGCAGTCCTCCACGGTTTTGTTTGCATTTAAAGAGCATAAATTTTGCCTTTTCCTGGACTTTTTCTCATGTATGGTGGCTTTGAAATGAGATATGTAACCTTTCTTATAATTTACCTCATTTAGCCTGATCATGCAGCAAATTCTATAAAAGCTTAAAGTTAATCAATAGCTATAATGTATCATTATTTCGACTCAGAAGTTTTGAAACATTTCAAGCACAGGATGAGCATAGCTGTGTAGGCTTCAGGTTTTTATTTATTTATTTATAGTACCTTCAAGTCTTTATAATAGAGTTACAATTTTTCAGGTGACTGGAATAAAAGACTTTAAAAGACTATGTCATGGCTAGTCTACACCTTTTCCCACAGCTGGGTGGGAGGAAAACACAAGTATTATTATGATGGAGACACGTCTATATTGGGTAATTTGGCTGTCGTGGGCCGTCTACACTGATACTTTATTACTTATTGAGAAAGCATAGTAAAAAAACAGTTTGCTGGCTCACTAATAGGCACTGAATAAGTGAAATGTGTTACTGTGTCTTAAGTATATATCTAAGTATTGCATTACAACATATTCCTAACTTCAGTGGATTGGTTTGATTTGTTTTTTTTTTTTAGATTAGTTATGTGGGTTCATGATGAAGTTCTTCACAGCACATTTTTCCTTTAAAAGGAATTAGTTTTATAATTTCAGTAATGTGTTCAGAACCAAATCATTACTTTACTCGTAAAAAATGCTCAACATGCATATATGCATTATGCAAGGATATAAATGATATCCAGGATAGTAACCGGAAGAATAGGACTCATATTCAGATATCATATCACATATTCTGATAAGATTATACTATATGGCCAAAAGTATCTGGACATCCCATTGCAGATTCAGGCCCCATTTGCTGTTATAATAACCACCACTCTTCTGGAAAGGCTTTCCACTAGATTTTGGAGCATGGCTGAGGGGATTTGTGCCCATTCAGCCACAAGAGCAGTAGTGAGGTCAGGTACTGATGTTGGGTGAGGAGACCTGGGGCGTAGTCCACATTCCTATCCTATTCATCCCAAAGGTGTTCAGTGGGTTTGAGGTTAGGGTTCTGTGCAGGTCACTCAAGTACTTCTTCTCTCCAAATTTGGTAAACCATGTCTTTATGGACCTTGCTTTGTGCACACAGGTGTAATGAAACATTGGGAAAAGCGTTGGCCTCTTAGTTCCAGTGAGGGGACATTGTAATGTTACAGCATACAAAGACATGCAAGGAAATCATGTGCTTCAAACTTTGTGGCAACAGTTTAGGGAAGATGGTCTGGTGTCTACAAAGTGTTGGTCATGTAGTGCATCTAACACTTTTGACATAGTGTGTTTGTTTGCTTTTTGTTTGTAAACTGTAGCTTTAGATGTTCGGTTTAGGTGGAGTAGTGCAGAAATTAGCTGCATTAATAATTGTCAGGTCCTCAAAAGAACAGTGTGTGTGTGTGTGTGTGTGTGTGTGTGTGTGTGTGTGAGAGAGAGAGAGAGAGAGAGAGAGCGCACGTGTTAATTGCCTGCCGCTTGACGTTTTTAATGTACTGTGCCTTTAAATAAATAAAAAAAATACCAAGCGCGCGAGAGTTTTCGGTTACATTCAATATAAAAAGTTATAAAGCGCGTGCTCGCGCTCAGTGCTCTCATTTGCTTGCCTACTCCACTGTCTCTTGTGAGAAACTGAATGTGCTCTAGTATAATTAAATGAGTTTTATAATCGTGTTTAAACCTCACAGGAGTCTGAAGTGAGGCTCTCGGAGTGTGAAAGAGGTCCGAGCTGCTCTCACACACTCAGTTGAGTGTGGTTAAAAGCGGTCAGCATCCTGCCTGAGTGCTTCAGTTCAGTTCAGATGAACAGGAGCACTAGACGCACTCTCTCCGACTCCACACCTTTCACACTCAACTCTTTCTCTCTGCTCGGGTTCGTCTGTTCTTTCATATAAACGTCTGTCCTGAGGATTATCTCTGAACTATTTCCCCACGCGGATGACTTTCTCTCTTTTCCTACAGTGAGGAGATATAAACAGTACAGTTTGGTGAGTTCGCGTTTGTGCCTTTTTCACTTTCCACCATGGACGAAAGGAGAATTTTGAAGTAACTTCTTCACTCACAAAACTTGAGGAAACTTTGAGTTGACTTTGTATTTTACTTTCGCTGTAGCGTTTGAACGCACTTGGACATGGATAAATACGAGGATTTGGGGCTCGAAGCGAGCAAATTCATCGAGGACCTGAATATGTACGAGGCGTCAAAGGACGGACTGTTCCGCATGAAGAGGGACGCAGGGAATAACCCGGACTTTGAGGAAACCAGGAAGGTGTTCGCCTCCAAAATGACCAAAATTCACATGCAGAAACATCAAGAAGAGATTGCGAGAAACACCCTTCCAGAAAGGTTAAACGGTGGACATGTCAAAGTAGCAGATGGCACGTTTTACACCAAAGACAGACCACCTATCAGTAGCTCCAGACATGAAGCTGCATCTAAGCCACCCATTCTCTCAGGACCGAACACATGTTATGAAGGACATAAGCATCATCCATCCAGCCCACATGATGCCAGGGGTTTTAGCTATGGAAGCAATCATGACGTCTTGCGCTCGTGCCATAATCCATCAGTGGAACTTGGAACCTCTTATCCTCAAACTATGCCTTTTCCTACCAGTCCATCTGGCACTTGGGCATCTAAGAACAATCCTCAGTGCCAGGCGTCATCACCCACGCTTAGCCTGAGTTCAAGCGCACCTGGGTCTAGCATGAACCATGGAGCAACTCCTCCTCTTCGTCAGAGCCCACCATGCCTAACTTTAACATCCACTGGGAATCCTGATTGGTTCCCACCAACAGACACAGATGCTCATGGAGACACTCACCACAAGTCTTCTTTTTATGTTAGCCCTACTCATCACTCTGAACCCGTCATGCCTCAGAAACCCTTCGGAGACCCACGTCATAATGGGGTTTTTCAAAGCACTGGGACATGCTCTGCTGTCCAGCTGTCCGCGATAGCACTAAGCCAACCAGAAACGCCTCAGCCTAAAGGTCAAGTCCAGTGCCACACTCAAGGGCATAGCGGTCCTACTGTTTCAGACAACTTGGCTAACTCTACTGCAGAGCCAGCTCAGAGCGATGCCCACAGCCCCCCTCAGGCACTCAAACTGCCATGCCACACTCTCCATATACAGCCCGAGCCTGGGCCGTCTGCAGCTGAAATAAAATTAGAAGCTCTAACTGAACGCCTGGAAAAGGAGATGGATACCCAGCCTAAGGCTGACTACTTCGGTAAGGCAGACGTGATCACTCCCAGTGTCCTGTTTTTCCCCCCTACTAATCTTTTTCTCATCTGTAATTTTGCTGAACAGTATTTACCAGGCCACTGATTGAAAAACAAGCTGTCTTCCACTTGACCTTCACAGTGTGTATTAGATAGAGTGAGTGTGAGTGAAGCAGGATGGAGTGAGGCCAAGTTGTGTGATATAGTCAAGCTTGTGTCTAAATGATGCATTGTTGCTCCCTGTTGCTTGTATGTTTCCAGCCCAAGGGATTTCAGTTACATTCTAGTGTTAATCATGTGGTTTTCTTTCTTTCTTTGCTTTTGTTTTTTTGCTATTTCATCAGCCTTTAACCTCCTCAGCTTATCCTAAAGTCTCTGGACTAAACCTTTAGCCTGGGGAAAATGCCTCAGCTTTAATAATTCTAGTTCAAAGCTACACGATTTCATAACGAGTTGGATAATTTGTCTGCATTTCATTCCTGCATATGTTGCACCTGAAATATATGTTGCCTTTATATATGTCAGGCAATATATGTTGCCTTTTCATAACATGAATTATAGACATTAATAAAGAGTTAACACAATTTTCACCAGTAAACCTAACATTACAGAGCTATTACAAAGTACACCGAATTGGTCAGAAATGTGGTGAAGCAGTTAAAGGCAACATGACTTCACAGATCTGACCACTAGACGACAAATTTAGTTACATGAAACTGCACATCAGTGTTCGCAAAATCTGGTTTGTGAATATCACTGTTTCCTTTTTGTATGCACTCCTGATGTCTGTGCTTCCTGTTATGAAATCTTTCTTGTATTTCAGGAATTCAGATTTTGGCCATTTCTGCATTTAGATGCTTAGCAAAGCAGTTTTTAAAATAATGTTATTCATAAAGATGATTTCATTTGAACCATTCTAATGTGATGACGGGAAGTTTACAGGATCATTACAGGAGAATTATTTAGAGATAATTTAAGAGGATATGCAGCATTGAAATCTGATATGTGTATTTACTCCATAATCCTGATTATCAGGAGTCATCAAGTACAAGAGTAACAGACTTAAAGACTTGAAGTGCACCTATTATAGTTGTTTAAATATTACCTTTCATGTAGTGTGTTCTAGAGCTGCTTGTGAATGTAAGAAGTCTGTATAATTTCCAGAATCAAAGTGCATGACAAAAGGAGTTGAAACAGCTGAAATGAGTCGTTAGTAATTCCAGACTTACTTCCTGTACTAACCTACATAGGTTTGTAACAAAAAACCCCGCCTCTGGTTTTCATCGACTGCTCAGTGACAGATTGAGTTTGAGCTGAAACTCATTAGTGTAGTGGGTGTCTCCTTTCTGACAGAGGTAGACCAATCGCAACAGACTGGCACATCTGACCAATCAAAGCAGAGTATGCTCTCTGAGAGGAGTTTCGAATTAATCCTTTAGAATGGATCATTTAACGAGTCGTTTGTGACACCGGTGGTGAAAATGTAATGCTGCAATTTAAATTATGAGCACATTAAAGTGTTTTTTGATCTTGGATGCATGTGAATCTATTGTATGAGACCTTTAAAACAACATTAGGCACGTTTCAAAATCATAATAGGTGCACTTTAAATTCTTTGAGTAGTTCTCAGGGTGAGGCAACCCTACGAACTAGCAAGAAATCCAGATGTAAGAAAAATTTATTCATTCGTTCATTTGTTCATTGTCAGTAACCAATCTATCCTGGTCAGGGTTGCAGTGGATCCAGAACCAATCCTGGTCTCAAGGTGTGAGAATTCAGCCTAGATAGAATGCCAGTTTCAGAAAAAAAAACCTTTAGTATAATGTTAGAGGTGCCGCCAAAACATCATCTTTGAATCTTTTTATAAAGCTTTCTTGACTATGAGAGCTTACAGGGTAATTATTTAGAGATTATTTCAGAGGATTTGCAGATCTGAAGGCTGATATGTGATTTTAGTCCATAATCCTGAATGTTAGGTGTCATCAAGTACAAGAGTATCATATACGCCAACTTAAATTCTATGAGTGGTTTTCAGGATGAATCACTATGACAGCAAAACAGCCAACACTGTCAACCAGCATGGCCTATTGTTTACACATATACATGCAATCCCTAAGTGATAGCAGATTTTGGTGTGACTAAGTGAAAGAACAGTACATTCAGGATGATGTGTTACGTGGGACTGACTGCCTGTCCTCATTCAGGTCTCGTCCTTACACTCCAAATTGTGGCTCATTCTCTGACTCACTCTGTCAGGCCACAAAATGGTCTGAGTGACGAATGGAGAGCTTGGCCTTATTGATGCCTGAGCATATTTAAAAACCTTGCTTTTCATGGCTCTGTCTTTTTCCAGTGAAGAGTGGGTGAGAGTTGACATCACTGTGTCTATTCTCAGTCTTTGTTCCTGTGGTCAGTGACAACAGGTCATTTGCTTTGTATTTCAGTCTTGAAACACATGAAACCATCTCATTTCCTCTCTACTACAGGAAGAACATTGACAAAAATAGCATATTCCCATATAATATTAATACAAAAGGAAAACTAATTTAGAGGCCATGCTGTCATGGTTAAAGATTAATTTGCATTCACAGGCAAAACCCACAGGAAAATGATATGAACCCTCAGAGATATATACTATTATATCGAATATATAGAATAATACTAGTACACAATAAAGTAAATCTTTTGAAATCCTCAGTATTATAAAGTCTGACATTGTCTTAACAATGTACACAATACAAAATGTACAGCTCTACAAACTAGCAAGAAATCCAGATGTAAAAAAAATTCAGTCATCCGTTCATTCATTGTCCGTAACAAATGTATCCTGGTCAGGGTCGCAGTGGATCCCGAGCCAGGCCTAGTAACACTGGGCTCAAGGTGGGAGAATTCAGCCTGGATTGGTTGCCAGTTTCACAAAAAAAAAAATTGTTTAGTGTAATGTTAGAGGTTCTCCCAAAAACATCATCTTTGCATCTTTTCTTGGCTATGAGAGCTTACTTGTAGATTATTTTTTTGCCATACATGCAGCATTGAGCTCACAGGCAAGGCATTGAGTAAAAGTTCTGGGAAAATGATCTTGCAGCCAAACTACTGCACCTTGGGGGGGGGGGGGGGAATGTCTGGAAAAGCAATTGTAGTATTTTTTAAAAGACAGTTTGGGCCAGAGCCAGGAGATGATGATCATGATGATGATGATGATGATAAAAGTGGGAAGCGCTACAATGCAGTCCAAGTGTCAATGGCTCAGTAGTTGAGATCCAAATGGAGGAGACCTTCTCTGTCTAGACATTTAAGCGCAACTTGTGTGGATCAGGTTGCTTTTGTTTTTGTTTTGTTTTTTGCTACAGGAGAAACCGATGATCAGACATGATGTGAGACAGAGCAGGGATAGAAAGGAGCAAACATGCCAGTATACTTTATCTTAATTTTCTATATTAGTTGATATCTTCTCTCTTACACTAATATATTATTACTAGGTTCCATAAACAACACCATTCCCCTACAGATGCCTAGAGACGTGCAATAACTGGTCGTTTTATGAGAATACCTTAGACCTGGGTCTTTTGGTGTTTTTGAAAACTTTCCATAGGATAGATCCTAAAACTTTTCCTAGGCACAAAAAGCAGGAAAAAAGTGTACTATGCAGAATTCCTTTAACAGTTGCCAATAGCTACATGATCGTGTATGTACACAGCTTTAGGTCCCACCCTGTCTCCTCCAATAAATAATAATAAATGGTTCTTAACATTATATTTATTCAAGATTAACTGTGTGTTAAGTCAGCCGATGCGATTTCTTTGCTGTGATCTCTTCAGTGATGGTTCCATTTCACAACTCTCTCAGGGTGACTCTCAGTAAAAGAAATTCAAAGAGGGTGGCTCTTAAAAATAAAAAATTTGAAGAGGATGGCTCTCAATGAAATTCGAAGAGGGTGGCATATAACTGAGTCATCATGAGTCAAAAATTCCTCTGAGTCCTTAACACGTGCCCCTTCTTTAGCTTGTCATTTCCTAAAAATATCATTGAGTCCCATTCAGTTGTTCTGCAACAATATTTATAGACCAAAGCACCCTTATTTATTGAAAGTGTATCGCAAAGACCTCTGTGTGTAAATACGGGTGAGGAATTTTACCTGTTTGTTTGCAACACTCCTCAGCAATGGAGTCACAAATCGTATGCATGCTCAAGGATATGCTTGATGATACATACATGGGAAATGGTGTGTGCACTTACTTCAGCTCTGTTCAGAAGGCCCCAGGAAAGTGAGAATGTGCATGAAGTCTAATCACTTCCCCGTCTGAAGAGCAGGACATGGACTGAGGGCTTCCTCTTGGTGCAGGATTTGATGCTGTATTACACATTCCGAGTCTCAAAAATGAGTATTTTGACATAACTTGGTGTGGCATGAAAATCCATGTTGAATCAGGCTCGCATCAACCTGAACCTCAGTTCTTAATGCTTGAAAAAAAATGATTATTATTGAGAAATTTCACTGGGAATCCTAAATAATTAAATATATATATTGGTCTTGAGTTCACTTCTTCGGAATTCAGCTACTGAAAAGTTGAATTAAAACATTAAAGCAAGGTTTTGTATGTGTTTTAACACTGTAATTTACTTTATGGAAGTTCAGAGAAAAATGCATTTTGTTTTCAAGCGTCATAAATTCAAGTTCTTATAAAATTTGTTTATACGTATAAAATGTATAAAAAATATTTTAACCCCACATGATGAATTTAGAAATGCTTTATATTTTCGCCCATGAGCCAGAAAATTAATTTTAAGGTGAAACTGTTATTTGTCAATAAATTGACTTTAAATATGCCTTGATACAAAGTGTATAAAAATACACACACACAATAAAAATGCTCACAATTGCTAAAAGAGTCAGAAGTACTCCTTGTTTCAGTATCAGTTCTGTATTTCTGTGTAATAGTAGAAAGCATTGTGGTATTTCTGTATGGAAAATGTTGTGTTTAAGGCGAGTAATGTCAGTGTGGTAGTTTCCTCTTGTAGAGCTTAACACTTCAGGGGTGGTTTGTTTAGAGTGGGCTGAGAGGGTGTAGGCAGAGCTTAAATGCGTGACGTTTGAACCCCGAGAGAACAGAGGTTTCTTTGTGGGTGTTTTCACCAGCCTGTCCCTGACGTTCCTCCCTACCTTGGAGGAGAAATTGCTCCGGGTAATACTGTTAGCGCAGCGTGATGCTGACCATCATGCCATTCCTCGTCTGCTCTAAAACACTGTGAGGCCTAGCCCATGTCTGCATGTTTAACAAAGACCACTTTTGTGTAGGGGTTTTCTTTTTTTGTCATTTCATCAGCAGTGCTGTAGATCTTGTGATCATGTCATTTAGTTGAACTTTCCTTGTGTTCAAAAACACATTTTGGTTATACTGTTTAATGTTGCGAAATTTAGCTGGGAGGTAGACTGATGTGTTACGGCAACCTAGCTTTTTTTTGTTGGTTTTTTTTTTTTTTGCATTGACAAGTATCCAAGGTGGAGCCATATGTATGGAATAGCATATTCATCAGCGGTTTTCTCTTTGTCTGATGGGTTGTAATCAAGATGATTGTCGTATTTAAGCTGTCTGCATCATGCACTTCTTCTGTCAACATTTGGCTGTGAAATGAAAGAAGGTTAACAGTAGCGCATTATCAAGGGCTCTTTGCTCTTTAGCATGGTTTGGCACGCACACTAAATGAGAGGGATTATTGTGACAGGGCCATAATTGTATTGTTGCTCCACACTGAAGACCGAACTGGTAAAAGAGGGGCAATAATGAGATGGCAGGGAAATAACTGTAATCAGGGCCATGTCACAGTATGCCAGCTCTTGCAATAATCAACATAATAGGAAACATGACACAAGTCCTCATTTCATTTATTATGGTTCAAAGTGACTCTGTGATTTCACCTCTCTCCCTTTACCCTTCTTTAGTGATTCTATCGTTTTCTGTCTGTTATACCCTTTGTAATAATTCTTCTCACATTCATATAGGGAGCGTGTGTGGGTATGTGTGTGTATAATGTTCGGCAGTGTTCTGTGGGTACCATGTGGTAGAAGTCTTGGCGTGTGTGCCAACTCAAACAAGTAAAGCAGACTGTTCTTCTCATTGTTGGTTTTCATATTATTTGTTTATTCAACAGGCAGTTTCATGCCCAATGTCATACATCATGTCATGAAATGAATTGATTTATTTTAGATTGATATGAGCACGTGAGCTGTATATATTGCACATATATTGCAAATATTAGTGCTAAAGGTACTTTTTGCACTGGTGGGGAGGGGAATGTGCCGAGTTAGCCTGGAGTTAAGTGAAAACGCACGATGACACTCCATCAGCATACAGAGATCCAGCACCAGCCAAGCGAGGTTTGTTTGCTGTGGTGCCAATCTGGAATCGAACCCATAACCCACAGTAATGCCACTCTGACACACTTACCACTGTGTTGGTTACTGCATGTAATTATAATGGCATTGATGTGGTTGTGTTGTGGGGTTTTTTTTGCAGGCAGTTGTGTGAAATGCAGTAAGCCTGTGTATGGAGCCAGTCAGGCTTGCCAGGCCATGGGTAGCCTCTACCATGACAGCTGCTTCACCTGCAGTGCCTGCAGTAAGTATCTTATCTCATACACATTTCTCACACTCTCTCTTGCTTTCTTATATTTATATTACCTATGGTCTCTTACTCATCTATTGTTCATTTAGCAATATGGCTTACCTAATAGGATGCATTAATGCTTAACTTTAGATCTACAGAATTACTACACATCCTGAAAAGAATATTGTGTGGATTTAAAAATCCCTAAAGAGTTATAAATGGTCTGCACTTATATAGTTCTTTTTTAACCTTAGTGGTTCTACAAAGCATCTAAACTGTGTCTCATCCACCCATTCACACACACCGCAATGGTAGCACAGCTGCCATGCAAGGCGCTAGCTTGCCATATGGAGCAACTTGGTCGGGAGCAACAGTGTTTTACCCAAGGATGTGGAGTCCTGTGGGCCGGGAATCGAACCACCAACCTATGACTAATGAACAACCCGCTCATCCCCCTGAGCCACAGCCACCCAATAGGGTTGTTCTAGAAGTTATACGCAATACAAGCAATATCATAGTCTGTGCAGGCAAAGTATCTTAAATATGACTTGCGTAATGTACTTTGATGTTCTTTTCCTGGTAGGAAAAGTAGCATAGTGGAGGAGTAGGTAGAGGACTAGCATAATGTCTAATTTTGGAAATGTTTATTTATTGATGTGTATTGAAATCCATTTGTCCTTAATCATATGAGGAGTAGGCATACAGGCACAGAGATATATTGAGCCCTAGCACTACAGTACAACCGATAGAAAGCATAGTGAAGTGCAATTAAGAGACTAAGTAAAGTGCACTAAAGCACTGTTTTGAGACACTTGTTTATGAGCAGCACTTTAAAATTGAAGCAAAGGAACAACACTAGTGCATGTAGCTGCTTGAACTGTAACTTGGATACGAAACACATTCAAAATATTATTTCATCAGTCACCATTTCTCACATAGCAGAGTAGAGAAGAAGAGTCAGCTGTCTGTGAAAATGATCATCAAACACATGGCACTGGCTGAAAGACAGCAGCAGCCAAGTTGGCAAAATAGGTGCTTGGGTTTGGATATTTTTCTGAATCTGCATACGTGTTAAATGCATTTTGCATTTAGTGAGTTAACGGTATTTGTATTTTGAAGCATTTCCATTGGTTAATTACTAAACCAGGTAATTTTCATCCGTCGTATTCTGTATAAATCCCATCTGTTATTTTCACTAGGTGCTACCTATCTTGACCTTGTGTGAGTGTGGTGAACTGGTTGTGCTAGCTTATTTGGTTTCAAGGTGTGTCTCCTTTTAAGTAACGGCAAGTAGATGTAAAGAAAAGTCTGAATGGAGTTACACTGTGCAACGGAAAGATCACACCGTATATCCTGTGGGGGTGTGCTGAATGCAACATTTTGAAATGTTTACTGCAGGAGGAGAAAAGGAAGTGTAGTTTAGTGGTTTTATACAGTTAAATGTAATTTTCCTTCAATTACTAGCATGTTATTTGAATCATTTTCACTGGAAACATTATAATGGTATTTTAGAGTAAAGCTATTAATATGGAAAGATTGGTTGGCAGTAGATCGAGTTTAAATTTAAATATGGTGTATGGATTTCTATAAAGCTGCTTTGTGACTTTAGCCGTTTCTCAATATGCGTTCTTATGCAAGCTTGCGTCCTTGTGTCTTCATTCTACGTCATCATCCACCGTCGAGTTCAATTCCATTACTCAAGAATGCAAGTACCAGGGATGCATGGAATGTTGCTGGGCTGGTCCATACTTCAACAGGTAGATCGCAGAACATCTTAATTCTCGCAAAGATATGTTTTTTGTCCTCCTGTCCTTCCAAAATTTTTCTTCAAAGGTAGCCTGGCAAGACCAGTCTACATGAGAACACAAGTCCGTTCTTCACACTCTTAGAGTTGTGAAACTGCCAATGTCCATTGTTAAAAGCACTATGTAAACAAAATTGCATTGAATACGTAGTGCTTTAATCAAAATTGCAGATTCATGCTATCTCTGCTCCTACGACTGTCCAGCATCCACCCAAAAGGCCATAACTTGTTAGAGATCATGCTGTGATCTTATTTACTATATTTCTTACTGCTGTTGCTAATGGCTACATCACTGGCAGGCATTGAAGGGGTGTCAGGCTTAAACTCTGTGTTGGCTGCCTTGTGTGTGGGCTCAGAGTTCATGCTGTGAGGTGGCGTGTGGCCAGGTGCTGCTGGAGCTGATGATTCCAAACAGCAGCCATATGTTTGTGTTCAGGCAGCATACGTGCCTCTAAACCAGTTTCATTAACCCCCACCTCCTATTTAAGCTTGGCACTCACACATACACATCAGTGCCCAACTTCTGAAAGGAAAACTTGCTGAGGCATTCCTAAGCTTCTCATCTGCATGACTGGCGCTCTGGACCAGCTGAATCCTCTACTTACAATTTCTTCCCTAATTACTCGGGCAGTCAAGGGGGGAGGGCCTGTTAATCGGTGCTGGTAGCTATTACCATATGCCATAAGCAAAGACATTCCACACATTTCTGGGCCCTGTGCAAACGCAGTCTCTGTTGAACCACTTTGCATGTTTTGAAAAATGCAAACATTTTTGTCCTAACCCCTTGCAGGCTCCTTTTAGTTAGGGTTCTTTCTTGGATAGCCTGTTCTGCCTCATCTGTCACACACTGTAACTAGGAATAAGCTCTTTGTGCTTCTGGAGGTCTACCTGTGATTGAGTCAACCTGACGTCTACCAGTGTTTATGAGGTTGTATTTAGTTGCTGTGTGTTATCCCATTAGCAAAGGGCCCTTGCTGGATAAGAGTACAGCCTGAAAACAGGGTCTCTGATCCTTGGGTGGGATGAGCAGATGGATGTCAGTGTTGTGTCAGCTGGAGGCTGTGAGAGTAAAGCCTGGACAATGATGGGAGAGGAAAGAAGGGTGTCAGATCTCCTAGGAGTGTTGTATATCCTTATCCTAGGAGTCATTGGACCATGCATTCAGAAAGTATTCAGACCACTTTATTTTTCCTGCAGCCTTATAAACTGGATTCAGTTTGTGCTTTTTTCTCATCAACCTGCAAAATATGTTCCACAATAATAATTTTTAAAATATATATGGGTTTATTCAGTTGATTTCAAAAGGCACACCTGTCTTCATAAAGCCACTCAGCAGACACTACATTTCAGAGCAAAAAAAAACAAGCAGCCGTGGACCTCTGAGACAGGATGTTCGAGGCACAGACCAAAATAATGGCACTGGCTTTGGTAGAAAGTGCCGTGTGGTGATTGGAGAACTTCCCAGAAGTACAACCATCTGTGTAGAACCTTCATGATAAAGCGGCCAGACGGAAGCTCACCAAAATATCTTTCTTATATAATCCATATATGGCAAGCTACCAAAGAGTACCTAATACTATAATCAAGGTGCCTTAACAAAGTCTCAATACTTGTGTAAATGTGATATTTCTGTGTTATATTTTAATCAGTGTGAACCCTCCCTTATACCTTTTTACTACAGAGCATTTTTGCAGATTGATGAAAAAATATATTATAAGATGTAAAATTAGGATACGGTGCAGAGGTCTGATTAATATCTGAATGCACCATATATGAACACACCGAAGACCTGTCAGCAGGTATAAGAAAATAACCATTAAAATTATCTATTGTTTTTTGTTTTTTTGTTGTTTTTTTTTGCTAATCCACATTGTTGCTAGTACAAAAAAAAACCTGGAAAAACTTTGATTTCAAATGGAGTTTCAAGTGTCCACATTTATACTGTAAATATTACGGAATAGTAGTTTACACTACATCAGCAATATATGGTTTAATGGTGAGTGTATTAAAACCCTGGAGATGAATAACACATAGTGTCACATTGTTAAGTTGCCAAAGATACAAATTACAGTGAACCAAAGCTGTAATACTTGTGTGTCTTGTGGTATACAGTATTAACAACTTCAATGTTTTATGAACAGGAGAAAATTTGTCAACTATTTATCCTGTGAAGTCTTATGTAATGTGGGCTGGTGATGCTAATTGGATTATGTTAGTCCTGTTATGACTTACTTATGAAATATCTAGTAAAGACTGTATCAGTGATTCTGAAGATTAGCTTTATGGCCTTATATATGATCTAGAAATAGTATATTGGCAATACAATGGCTCTTTAAAGAGGAAAGCAGAAAGAGAATCAATAGAAAATCTCTCACAAAGCCATAAATACCAGTGAACAGAAATGGCCTTCTGACAGATTATGGTCTCCCTTTTCTAAACATACCAAACACAAGGGACCTGCACAGGAAGTGTGCTCGATATTAGCCATGGGTTAGCAAGGCATGCTTTTAATGTCTATTTTTACCTTTAGCTCTGGATCATCCCCTCCACATAGAAACTTTGTAAAGAAGCTACAGGTCTAGGCACTGAGAGAGCTAGTAAGAGCTTCTGTTCTCCCACCTGTGGTGCCTTATCACACCTCGATTTTCCATTTCCGTTATTTGATGTTCCTTTGCTTTATTGGCTATTTTTATGGGTTTGACTGTTAGACTTTCAGTGTGGCAGCTGTTTCACCAGCAGTTTGTTGGCGAGAACAGGGTGGCGATTGTTTGAGCACTCAGAGGAGGGCTGTCTTGATCCTAGTTAAAGCGCAACTCTTCAGTGTGAGATGTATTTGTTATTCAGGACTGAACACCAAGTAACACGAGGCCTGCAGTTTCACTTTGAACTCCTTTTCGTATATAGTAAATGATTATATTGATATAGCTGGTATGTATTTATATGTAACACACCAAAAAGAAATGAATGAAAATTATGTAACATTATAGACAGGTGACAAATGGAAAAAAGAAAAGAAAAAACAACAGCCAGCAACAAACAAACAAAAAACTGAAAGTGTCTTGGTATCTGTATCTATCACTCTTGGTATATATGGCCTGAGAAAGTTTGGTTTAGCCATCTTTATTATTTTTTTCCATCTGTATTAACATTTCCACAGAAGGTTTTTGTTTTTCAGCTTTTGAGGGAAAAGGAATCGAGGGTGGGGGTGGATATGGAATGGAGTTGTATGGAATTTGTGTTTCGAGAAAGCAGCCCCAGTCTCCAGGACTCATCAGCAATGAAAAAATGTTGTGTTCTATGAATCAGTGCATGAAGCGCTGATTTGTCAAGCCCAATAAGTTTTATAACAATTTTCCTTACAGTGTCAGACTATTATGATTATTTACGCTATGGCAACCCTGAATACAGCATAATAAGATGCACGGTATTTATGCATAGGAATTAATTATTCATTCGCTCTGAATTCTGTACCAGTACAAACTGACCTTTAATTTATCATATATTAAAACTCTGTCTTGACTGCTCTTCGCCTTCCTGGAAACTCTGGCACTTCTCTCCAGGATAAAGACAGACCGAAAAGAATGTGAAAGGAGAGAACAGTCTGTGCAGAGTAGAATTTCTTCTTTTAGGATGTTTGACTTGAAGATTAGAGATTAGAAAATAAAGAGATAATAATGGCTGAGAAAGACTGTAATTAACTGCTGTTGATTCACCGTTGTGAATTAAGGTCAAAGATAATGAAACAAGTAGATAAGAAATCATAGAGGACCAAGAGCCACTGTAAAATTATCAACTGTTTTTGTTATTATGTCACCACCATTTTAAAGAGTGCTTTGACACAGAGGCTTCAAACATTGTCTTATAGTGACCAAATTACTGTTAATGCCAGAAAATGAAAGGATTTTGGTAGAGGATGGACAGGTTGCAATCCTAAGGGCTTTTAATTTCTCAGTAATATGATTCTTTAGGACAGTTGTTAAATACTTTGACGGTATACTTTCTAAGACGGTATTCACAAAAATTTACTAGCATTCTAACTGCTTAGCAATTGCTACCCAGATTCAAGATGTTAAAGTGAATTTATTGGTCGGGTGGGAGAAGAAGAATTGTTAAAGAAGAGAGGATGAGCTCTGTAAGGTTGAACAAACCCATGAGACTGCTGAGTTTGACGTTTAACCGTCATCTCCCATGAGACCATATGATTTAGTCACCACACCCTGACTTTACTGACAAACTCAGCTTTATTTCCTCTTTTTTCCCCCACAATGTGTAATGCTGCATATTTAACCTCTGAACCTAACTGATAGACAGTTGAAACATTTCCTGGAGATTTTAGAGATCAGACTAGTCTGCTGTAGTATGTTTGATAGTGTTTTAACTGTGTAAAGAACAGTTTTTTTTTTTTACATTACTTTTGGAAGATGTGGTTGCAGTTGACTGCCACTCTTCTGTATTTGTTGGCATTCTATAGGGTGTGAGTCAAACTCTAGACCCCAGAAAAACTGCTTTGTATACACGCCGCCAGTATGTATTGTCTGTATGTTGGAGGGAAATAGATAAAGGCTTCTATTGATGATGTGTTGCAGGCCTGTAAGAGTTAACTACATTACCCTGTACCCCTCCTTACAAAATGTGTGGAATGTTCCCCTTTCCTGTGGGACAGTGGGTTTGTGAGTGGGAGGAGTGTGTGTGTGCGTGTGTGCTCAAGTGTGTGCGTGCATGCATGGATTTGTACTCATGGTTAAGGACGAAGGAGAACCAAAAAGAAACAACTCAGACTGGGAGTTCACCCAGTCAGCTCCCACCTATGGACTGATGGATAAGAATAGCGATTGCATGAGCACACTGTGGTCCTCACTTTCTGCCTTGTACTGTCCCACACACTCATGCTGTGTCATTGTTTCCACGTGAATATATTCATATCATAAATATGCCTTTCTGTATGTGTGGGTTATGTAAATGTATAATGCAGTTTTTTAAGAGACTTTGGTGTTTTCATTGGAGGAACTACACAATATGAAATGATAGAGAATAATATAAAAGGCTCATAACCCAAACATAAATTATTAAATTGATTGAGCTTTTTGTTAATTAAATTCATTAAAAAATTACATTTTAAAATGTATTTAAGTATAGAGTTAGGTTGTGTATTGACATTAACAATCAGTTTTACCTGTCAACTCTGTGACTCAGGTGGTAGAGCGGGTTGTCCACTAATCGTAGGGTTGGCGGTTCGATTCCCGGTCCACATGACTACACATACCGAAGTATCCTTGGGCAAGACACTGAACACCAAGTTGCTCCCGATGGCAAGTTAGCACCTTGCATGGCAGCTCTGCTACCGTGTGGGTGAATGAGAGACCGTGTTAAAGCGCTTTGGAACTTCTACGTTAAAAAAGTGCTATATAAGTGCAGACCATTTACCTCTTTTGTCCATTCTGTACAGGATTTTGCTGAGTTTTTTTTTCTGGTTGTTTCAGACAAAATGCTTGGTTTTGCGGCAGCTTTTTGAAAAAATTGTGATAAAACTTACAGATTTTTTTTTGTGCTTTTTGTGTAAAACTAAATTGGTGAAGACTTTCACAGCGATGTTTGTGAGTAAATGAGACCTTTAAGCTGTATTCATCTTCAATGTACATGAATCGAAGAAGGATTTGTGTGATTACATCACATTATGCATCTTAGCCAAATCTGCTGAAAATCTGCTCTAATTTAGAAAAATTGCAAGCTACTCCGAATATTGCAGAGCTTGCTTGATTTTATTCTGAAGGGAATCCTGAAATACTGAAGGGACTGCTTGCCAAAGCTCTTTTCTCAAGGACGGGCATAGTTGTAATGCGAGACATGTATGTGATGTAATGTGTGACCTGTAATTCTGTGTGCTGCCTGCAGGTCGGAAGCTCAGGGGGAAAGCATTTTACTATGTTTCTGGGAAGGTGTTTTGTGAAGAGGATTTTCTGGTAAGTTATCTGCATAAAACATCTCTTAGCTGTGTAAAGATATACAATAACCTAGTGGCATGTTTTGATTCCCATCTGTTAGCATTCAAACATTTTTAAAAGCTTTACTGAATTGGCTCTTCACCCACCAAGCACTTATTAGCATCGTTAAGTGTTTTGTTGGTTCTGGAACAGGGAGCTCTGAGTACTGTTGGAAGTCGGGGGGTGAGTAAATGATTTGGAAAAAGTCATGTGGATGACTGTTCTAAATAGACTTAGTGGCTTATTTAGACTAGAATAAACATAGTGCTGTTATGTTTATGTATTCATACTAAATCTTAATTAAATGGGTGCTTGTGGGTGTTGAAGACACTATGAAAACAAAATACCATTAGGGATGCACCGATCAGGATTTTTTAAGACCGAAACCGATCCAGATACCAATCTTTTTTTGTTCGAGCTTTCATCAGGAGGTCTGACAAAACAGTTGAATGTAAGCTCTCTGCTCATGATCATTGTTAATTGAGTTAAAATAATAGCAATGAAAAATTGATAAATAATTGATAAATAAACAAGCATAAAAAATTGATTTTTAAATATCTTAAAAACAATAGAGAGTCTTAATTAAGACTAGACTAACACAAAAATCATCCATATTCAGAAAAAGGCTAATAGCTTTTAAAGGAAATACCTTACTAAGCTTAATGTCATTGATATTAAATGCAACCTATAGTAATTAAACATTATTTCATTTCTCATTTTATTTATATTTTATGAATTTATTATAATATCTATTTTTTATATTAAATGATTAATTTATAATTAAGCACATTTTCTGTCTTTACATTTTAATAGCTTTATTTTTGTTTGTTTATCAGTTTTAGATTGGTTCCCCAGTATGGTGTTGCCATGTCTGCTGATAATATTGTGTTTTTTGGGGAATTAAATCAAAACATGGAAATTGGAGTTGACATTTCTAGTGATATCTGGCAACCGTGAATTTAAATGGAGTGAATTAGAGTTAGTGAAGGAGAGCGTCAGTGTACTATGTGTTTACTCCTACTGTTTGTTATTATTGGTGAGGAATTATTTAATATAGAAGTTTGAATTAAACCCACCTTGTAGCACGATTATTTATTTACTCCACGCGAATCCGCGGTGTCTACACGAGCAGGTGCAAGTTGAGGTTATTTTGCTGGATCAGTATAAGATGGCAGTTTGTGAGATTGGGAAGTTGAAGCAGATGTTCAGTGTTACTCTTCATCATAATGGCTTCTCTGCAGTATTTCCACACTTGCTCAGTTGACTGAGGTGATGAAAAGCAGTGTGAAAGTAACTGTTGCGCGGTGTAGATGCATTTTTGGACTTCCTGTAGTTTTAATTCTGTTTGTATTATACAACTCTGAACAGGTCACTCGCACCGGTGTGAATAAATATTTATTCACAGTCGCACAAAATACTTTTCAGTCACAAATGCGAGTTAAATAGTGGCACTTTAGAGCCCAGAATTTATCTGCAAAGTTCTTTACCGTTCCCCGTGAAGTCGTTTAATGTCCCCGACAACCTCTGTAGTGCCATTTAGCATCGTGCTAATTTCATGATTTCTCCTTGCGCAAGCTCTGGACCTCAAAGCGAATCTGGCAGCTCGAGGGCTAAAATGCTAATTCCGTTTCCGGGTTTTAGCACAACAAAATGATGTCAGCCCTGCGCCGCCCTATGTGATTGGCTGTAAGTGTAGGAATCGCTTGATCGTTTTCTATGAGAGGAGGACGAACTTTCAACGTAAAAATAGCAGTCGATCATGTTCATTTAATCGTGGGCAGTAAATATCGTAATCGCGATCGATATTCGATTAATTGTCCAGCCCTAGTATTAAATCTACGTTCCTGATGCTCTTTGATGACATGATGCTAAATGGAAATAAGGCAGTTGAATAACGTGGGTTTATGTAGAAAGAAATGATTTATAGACTTTAGTACACAAGAATGTATTAAATATAACATACAAGAACAGAACAACAATGCTCTCAACAACAGCTGTGTAATGGTAGCCCAGAGACTCTTGCCAGTGTACAGAGATGGAGTGGATTAAATATACACTATATGGCCAAAGGTTTGTGGATACCTCACCATCAGTCCCATATGTGGTTCTTCCCAAAACTGTGGCCACAATGTTAGAAGCACCCAATTGTATAGGATGCCTTGGATGTTGTAGCATTACAATTTCCCTTCACTGGAACGAGGGTACCAAAAAAATGTTCCAATATAACAATGCTCCTGTCCATAAAGTGAGCGTTATGAAGACCTACTGTAGTTTGCCAAGGTTGGCGTGGAAGAACTCGAGTGGCCTGCACAGAGCCCTGGCCTCAGTCCCACCCAACACCTGTATTATTCATCAGTAAGATGTCGCCCCTTCTATCTGCTGCAAGAATTCACAGTTGTTGTAATCACTGCTGTTTACATACTCCTGGATGCTAACACAATAACACAACAATTTCGGGCTACTTACTAACTGCCATTAGTAAACAACAGCAGGCCCGTCCAAATGAAGTCTTTGTAATAGCGGGCAATTTCAACAGAGCCAGTCTAAAGACTGTCCTCCCAAAATTTCACCCGCATGTCCAGTGTCTAAAAACACACTTGACCATGTACCATGTATGTATAAGCATGGATATAAAGCATCACCTCTCTCGATCTAGCACTGTCTGTGCACATTTCACTGTTTCTGACTACGGCATACAGACTATTTCAACAAGGCAGGGAAATACAAGTGTGGCCAGAGGGGGCGCCTGAGCAGCTGCATGACTGCTTCAGTTACATTGACTGAATCGCATTTGTGGACAACAATATTGACATCTATACATCCTCTGTATTATTTTACATAAAATTCTGCATTGACATTGTCCCCACCATGAAATGGATTCACCTGTTTCCTAACAGCAAGTCATGGATGACCAATAACATAAAATTCCTGCTGAAGGCCCGCAATTCTGCTTTCCAATCTGGTGACATGCAGCAGTACAGTGCAGTCAGGACTAACCTGAAGAAGGGCATCAGGGATGGTAATGCAGAGGATCGAGAACCACTTCAGCAACTCGGACCCCCGCCGGGCATGGCAGGGGATTCGTCATATCACTGGGCTGAATAACACCAGCAGCCTGACCAACAGCAGTGTTTCAGAGGCAGAGTAGCTCAACCAATTCTTCTGCCACTTTGAGATGGGAAGAACTGGGATTACCATCAATACAGTTCCCACATCCGATTGCCAGACACTCGTCATCAAGCCTACTGAGGTGATACGCACTCTCTGTAAAATCAACATATGGAAAGCAGCTGGTCCAGATGGTATCCCAGGCTGCATCCTCAAAGACTGTGCAGCAGAATTAGGTGAAGTATTTACAAATATCTTCAACCTTTCTCTGTTGCAGTGCACTGTTCCAACCTGCCTGAAGACGACTGCAGAATTGGTCACTATTTAAAAAAAACAGCTAATGACCCACTTCTTCCGTGAGCACTTAACTAACCCCTAAGATGCCAACTCCCACATTATTTAAAATACAAACAAAAAAAAAAACACTTACTCTGGCTCTTACACCCCTACTCTGTGCACTTTGTCCTCTAGAAATCAATTAAAAATCTATTATGGTAGCACTACTTGTACTGTTCTCCATTTGATATTTCGCTTTGGATAAAAGCATCTACTAAATGAATAAATGTAAAGCAGGCTTCCATAATATCCCTTAATGATTATAGGCCCTTTGCACGGACACCTGTAATCATGAAATGTCTGGAGAGGCTGTTTCTACGTCACATCGAGGCTGCTCTGCCACAAACATTGGACCCTCACCAGTATGCATACAGGGCCAACAGGTTGACAGATGATGCCATCTTCACTGCCCTCCACACTGTACTGTGTCACTTGGAAGACCAAGGAACATATGCACGGCTGCTCTTCATGGACTACAGTTCTGCATTTAAAACTATCTTACCCAGCAGATTGTTCTCCAAGATGTCTGACATACACATACAACACATCTTCCTGTGGATTAAGGATTTCTTAACAAAGCGGCCACAGTCAGTGAGGACGGAACTGCATAATTCCTCGACTCTGACACTAAGCACAGGAG